>DWPT01007827.1:0-10559 GCA_018251895.1 Agathymus mariae mariae
AGCTACCACCCTCCTGCTTGAGTCAGCCGCCAAACGATTCGTCGTGTTCCGGCTGGGGGCTTGAGAGCCAGTACTTCCTTTCCTACCGTTATTTTCTTTCTTTCTTAATCATTTCCTGGCCGACAACGCATCAGTGATACCTTTGGTCTCGCTTATGTCCATGGGCGATGGTGACCACTTACCATCAGGTGGCTCGACTGCCCGTTTGTCGGCTATTTACATATTTAAAAAAATATACAATTCGATAAAATTATTTTCCTACAACAATTAATTTAACCAGAGAAGCAATTCTCCAGGTTTAATATCCGTTTGCCAAACGATCAGACTAACCTTCTGATTGTAAACAAGCCGTTCGTCCTCTGGTAATGCGGAGCACAATTTGTCGAGCACAAGTTGCGCGCGCTGGAGGCTCTCCGCTGCGGCGCGCCATCGCTGCAGTTCCAGTAGGAAAACTCCTCCCAGCCACGCGGCGTACGCGCCCGCCTCGAGCTGCGTGCGAGCATCGCACACCCCGCTTTGCTGAAACATCAATGTAAACATGAAACATCTTTATGTTTCATAATGTATATAATAAAGATTACGAAGTATATGTTTGTATACTCAAAAATATAGAAGCACATACATCAGATCGTGTCGTGGTAAAAAAATAAAAAGGTTTTAAATGTCTAGTGTTTAGGATGCTTCTGTAGATTATCAATGAAATTCTTCCCTAGTAGTTACTCAAATACTACAAAGCAAACTACAAGTAGTTTACCTCACATAACTGCAATAGCGTTTGAGCATGAACGCAAGCCTTCTTCAGCCGCGAAACGAGGTGGAACCTTTTGCGTGGCTCCGTATTGGCCTCCTGGCGGAGTTGCATGGCGTGCGCCCAGGCCCTCTCGGCTTGCAGCAGCGGAACGCACAGCAACCGGTTTTCGGCAGTCGAAGCTGTCAAATGTACCGTAGTCACGTCTTTGCGTCTGTAGTGGCGTCTGTCACCCTGGAAATAAATTGTCACTTTTATTGCATTTAATATTGGCAGCTTACAATACTACATACTATTACTCTATTCAAATATTCATTTAATATTTAAGCTAATACAAATGAGACCCATGTAAAAATGGCAGGGACTAAAAAATATGTCAAAAGATGAAAGCTTTGTTTACAATTATCCAGGGACATTGAAAATTGGAGCTTTCTGTCTATTCAATCTAGTCATGATGACAAGCTCTATTTTCCTTTGTCCTTTTATAGTCGACACCTTGTCTGTATTGAACAGATAAGTAAAGGAAAGTTGCATAACAGGATTTAATGTCATTAATACTAATGTTATAAAAGTCATATATTGGGATATGTTATGTTTTTACAAACCTGCGGAATTTTAAGGACTTTCCGGAGACGCCGTATACGACGCGAGCAATAGCCACGGTAACGCTGATAGTCACTATGCCTGAGACCATGTTGCTGTTGAGCATCTTTGGTGATGCGAAATACTGTTATTTTTATAAGGTTTTTATTTTTTATGCAGGGTTAGTAACAAGAGATTCAAGAGTGTCATAAACATATTAATAAATATGTGCTCATATAAAACAAATGTCATTGATCAATAATGTTTTTTAATTTCCATGTATGGAAATTTGATCCAATTAACTTTTTATACTTTGTCCAATATAATTTTATTATATAACTGTTAATGTGTTTTAATTTTGATTTTGAAATATAATTTAGTTTAATTTGAAGTTTATAAAGAATCATCAAAACCTGTTCAGTAGTTTCACTTATATTTTGCATTTTGAATAGACTGCAAGTATCCAAAAAACATTATGAAGCCTCTATATCTCTTACAAACTCTAAGGACATTAAATAAAAAAAATTGATGTATTGATTCAGCTGTTACAATTTTATCTATACAAATATTATAAAGAGAGTATGAATTTTGTGAGTTTATATATATGCAGCTAAGCTTTATTTGACTGTTTAATATATAATTTTATAATATCTGTTTGTTGTTTTAAAATTTTTCTAGTTGACATATGTAGAGATTATTTTATCAATATATAGCACATTCACAAAAAAAAATTACAAACTAGGAATGATGCTAGGTAACTCCTATGATAACAACCCAAATATATAGACAATATAATAGACAATAGATTAGAGCAGTGCTTTCCTATCTCTTTTAACTTAAATACCCCATAATAAAATTTTTCATTTACAAACACCCATCCTCTAATAACCACACTTACCTGCTTCTAAAACTGTGTCTTGTTTCTCTTAAGGTGTGCTAGACCTTAGTAAGAACATATTGTAGACAGAATATTTGCATTATTATAATGTTTTTTAACTGTCTTAACTTCTCAGTATGTCTGCCAATACAATTTTGACATAACCTCAATAGGACCAAGCATACCCCCAGGGGTATGCATAGCACAGATTGGGAATTGCTAGATAAGAGGATTCTAGAGGGGACCCAATACTATACATTGATCAGTCCCAAAGTGAATTACTAAAGTAAGTAATTGCTTGCTCTTTTCGTGACATATTTAGATTAATGTTACTACAAATAAAAAATCATTTTTTTAATTAAATTTATATAATAATTTACTAGTTCTGGTTATTTAAATAATAATAATAAATAAAATTCAGTTTATTTTCATAATCATTTCAAGGATTTCATAGTAATGAAAAGCCTACTTTATACCAAAACAAAGAGCTCACTAAGTGGGTTAAAAACTGGCGAATGTGACAAATTTGAGAGCATATTGTTGGTCACCAGTGCTTTTTTGGCAATTGTTATTTTTAGACAATTACTTAAACATATTGAAAACCTTGGGGTTACAAATTTTTCACACTTGTGTTATTGGCCAATACCGCAACTTACATCTTATTTGGAACAGGAAGATTAACATACAATTTGGTTTACAACTTCGTTATGATAATAAATACAATTAGTCCATCAATTATAACTTTTTAATCGTTTGACTGCAATTTTAAGTAGATACTATTACATGGGATATGATTTTCTTTAAATATGAAGTGAAAAAGTATATTTTCGTATAAAAAGGATACTGTCTAAAGATAAAACAGCTTGTTTATTGTCTTCTTTCGCAGAGTCTTCGGAAGGTAGTGGTTTACAGTCACCACCTTCACTTTCTAGGATCACCATTGTCTATAAGAATGAGGAATAAATATGCAATTTCTTTAACCATGCACTAAACTAATTAGCTGTAAAAAATGACATGCCATCCTTTACTTACACGTCACAACTTATCACAGACTAGTTAGAGCTTAGTTATACGTACTATTTATTGACATTAGATAACGTTAGAACAGCTGATACATACATTGACTTTCCTGTTAGTTGATTGAAATCACAGGGTACTTTTAGATGATTCATATTCGTAGACTATGAATTCATATTGATTGATGAGGCCCCATGTTATTATGAGATGAAGGTATGTTATCATAGGTTACTTACTATAAACGATAAAAAAATTACCTTGGAATATATTTCAAATCTTTACACTCCTCTGCATTATCAATTTCTGATCAATTTTTTTTTACATATTATTTATTGTAATTTAATATTAAAAATATACTAATCACTGGATATTTTTCTATTATAGTATATTACGTTGCATAATTTTTCTAAAAAATTATACATTTCAATACTTCAGTAAAATGGTATATTTTATTAAAAAAATTTTTTGAAACAAACAAACATAGAAATCATTTTTATATATTACTAGCAGTGGTACTAATGCTGGAGATACAGCTCCAAGAACCAATGATTTGTTAGAACATTGATTCTGTTCTAAAAATGTTATTTAAATGTATAAGCTCCATGGCTCAGAAACAAGACAGTCTCTGGTACTTAACAATTATATTAAATCATAAATTAAATATTAATATTACAATTCATTCTTCGTTACACAATTTAATATTTAATAAATTATTCGCTTTTAGATATGTAATTAATAATTTAATTACCGGAAGTGATGATTTGTCTGAAATATTGTAATAAAAGACAATATGCACAGGTGCAACGTGGGTACAGATGTGGTGTAACTGTGGAGCAATTAACTCGCACGGCATCGGCATCGTGAATACGGATTTTGGTCGTTTTAATTCTGTAATATCTAGTAAAATATGAAAGATTTGCTGAAAAAAGGAAAATTTATCTATATCAAATGCATAACGTAAGGTATTTAACTAAACAAAGTTAATATTACAAAGATCAGAATAATTTCGAAAGTATAACCCACAAAAAATATATCAATTCATAAACATAGGTTTACGCCATCGCGAGATTTTCAAAATACACAGTCCCATAGTGAAATTAAAATTTGTCACAAATTTAGTCATTGTTAGCATTGAAGCGTCCATTATTCTATTTTTTTTACTAAATATTGTCTTTTTTTATATTTTCTGTTAATACAACATAATATAGCTATAAACTATCAAAAATAAATTATCCGAGTCATAGTGAAAGTTCCATTAAAATGCGTTAAGTAGCTTAAAAGATCTAAGCATATAAAATAACATACAAACGTGGGAACCGACTTTTTTATATTATGTAGAGACGAGTATGTTTGAATATCTTGTCTTTAGTCAAAAAATAACAACACCTTTTACAAGAATCTTTTCAGTTTCTTGAGAATTACAAATAAATACCTACTTTAGTGTTGATTTTTTTTACCACTATCATAAAATTTTTGAAATCACTATTGGCAAAGAAGAATAATCGTGAGATTTCCTGAGAAGGGAAATTTTTTCTACGCGTTTGAGACATAAAGACATTATTACTTTTGTCAGTCTGACAGTAACATTGACTATCAAGACATTTATTTTTAAATGACATTGATTAATGTCTTTCTTTCTTTGTATTTGTGTCTGAAGTGAGGTTAGTTTTATAGAAATTTTAAATTTAATATTATCCGAGAAATCCGAAACTATTTCTTACTACTAACAATACAATTTAAAAGAGTGTTAGAAATTAAGTTAATATAAAAAAATATTTTGTATTTCAGAAGACTTAAATAGCGTAATGGCGAAGTCTAAAAATCATACAAATCACAATCAAAGTAAGTATCATAACAACATGTTAAACTTTAGTCTTCCTAAAAGTGGATGAAAATCTTTTCCGGTGTGATTCTTTATTTTAAATGTTAGTATTTAAGTGTCTACCAATAAATAACTCGAAACTTGCATTTTATATTTAATTTCCTGTTTACTTTTTCAGATCGCAAAGCCCACAGGAATGGTATTAAAAAGCCGAAGAAGTTCAGGCACGAATCGACGTTAGGGGTACGTAACATGGGTTACTAAAGTTAAGTTATTATGGCTTGTATATCTAAATTATAACAATTACCTTATTAATTAGATGCAGAGTAGGTGGTAGGTCTTTCGATGCTGATTACACGATACCACTCACAACTGTCGGCGACGAACCGATTTCGAAAAAAATACAAATCCGACTTAACCTCAGATTCGCGAAACATGTTCCAATTAGCTGAAAGGGTTCTATTCTATTCAGACACCAGTATATATGCAATTTACTGTAGCAGGGGCAGAGGTCGATTGAGTATGTAGGAAATCAGGGTACATTATATGAGCAAAGATGAGTTATGTAGGCAGATAGTCTAGAGTTCCACTAAGTATAATGAAGTTATAGGACTATACAAAAAACAGAACAGATCAAATTGTCCAGAGTGAGCTTTGAGAGTGCATCTACACTGCTAAACAGAAGAGAAGAACAGTGAGAAGAATGATCTCAACATACAGCAATAACAATATATTTTTTTTGCGTTTTGATTGATTTTGCATAGGCAACTGCAATATTTTAATCAATATGACGGATCATAGTGTTGTTTGATAGTTTGCTCAGTATTTTAGTACTTTAAGTTTAGGATGCTTTCTATCAATTTTCTCTTGAAATCAGTACGTCGCCGACAGTTGTGAGTGGTATTGTGTAATCAGCATCGAAAAACCTATCACCTACTCTGCATCTCCCCCCCTCTTACCCTGCTACTGTATTCAACATTTTAACCTTTATAAATCAATGACAAAAGTAATTTTTATAATTGAATATTATGGTTACATTTGTGTGAGAAAATGATACCATTGTAATCACTTTAGTGACCTCATTCAACAACAAACACTCATATACAAACTACTGCTCCATATTTTAAATCCAACCCTTTATTAATGTTATTTGTAGTCATTGTAGCAATATTTTTTATATGAATAAAAATATTAATTACAGTTAAATGCCACATTTGTTGTATTTGTCAAGAAACAAGAATAAAATATCCATTCTGATGGTTATTACATGCCTTCATCGTGTATTAAGAATGAGACCAATGAGTTCAATAACAATTCATCTATAACTTGCTCCAAATAAACTTACACATAGTATAAGCAGGTTGCATAAATTTGGTAGAGAATGTCTGGCATGGCCATGAGTTGTATGGAACTGTAAACTGAGTGCCAGGGATAAAATTGATATCCAAACATATGTCTGTAATTAATAACATGATAAAACAATACCCATATGAACTGCAGGATTTTAATGTTTCCATGCAAAATATATGAAATTGCAAATTCCCAAATTACGATGTGTGCAAGGTGGTGAGAAACCTCACTAAATAATTTTAATCCTAACAATGAATTTGTAAAGAAATACCCACAAACTGACATTTTTTTTACAGATGGACCCTAAGTTCTTGAGAAATCAGAGGTTCTGTAAGAAGGGTAATCTGAAGCCAGCGAAGCAACTGGTGCGAGCTGCTGAGAGAAAAGCTACTCGAGAAGCGAAGACTAAAAAATGAAAATTTAGCTTGTAAGACAATAAAAATTTAAAAAAAATGGTGTCTATAATTTATTTGTGCATTTTACGTATAAATGCCTCCTGATAATATAATTGATAATGGGTTATAGACATGGCTTTCAATAAAACCCATATTAATAAATCTATGTTATTGCACAACTAAGTGACTACAACAAAATTAGATATTGATGTTTTCATTCTTTCTTAAAATACTGTTTTAACGACTACAATGGGACAAATCGAGATTTACAAATACTCGTAATTTTTTGTATTCAAGGTATATTATTGAAGTAAAATTAAAACATGTACTCAATTTTCAGAGTAAATAGAAATCGGACAGAAAATCAGAAATATGAGTTAAAATT
Source organism: Agathymus mariae mariae (assembly GCA_018251895.1). Taxonomy (NCBI): domain Eukaryota; kingdom Metazoa; phylum Arthropoda; class Insecta; order Lepidoptera; family Hesperiidae; genus Agathymus; species Agathymus mariae. The sequence continues at coordinate 7,177 of DWPT01007827.1, forward strand.
CTCAAACCGCTTATTATACCATTTTTTCATATCACGTATTAGTTATATTTATCAATGGAATTTTATTAAAACTAATTTTGCATAGAACATTTAAATCGTATAGATATAGTTTTTCTGTACTACAAAGTAAAGTATGTAAAATATATATTGCCAAATACCGGAAAAAATCGTCGGCAGTTTTCGGGAATTTCAAATATAAACTGAATATTTAAATTCCGTAGCAACTAAATGTACTACTCTTAACATAAAAAAAATATGATCTTTTGCTTGTGTGAAATAAGATGTGGTTATTTTACGTGTGCATGCTGGCATGCCCGTGATTAGTTTAGGCCAGGTAATATATTATTTTTTACAGAGTTAGCGCTGTCTTTATTATCAACAACACTAAATAAAGAAATACATATTTCGAATATTTTTTTTATAATTCTGTTAAGATTTCATGACATTAAATAAATCTAACAAAAGTTTTAAAAATATTTATAAAATCATAACCTTGTGTATAATATTGAAAAAACAGGCATATAACAATCGTATAATGCACATGTTTCGTTTTTCAGCGAATTTTGTATCCTATGTTAAAAGTGATTTAGTCGTATTTTTTATTCCCTCTAGTCTGTGATAAATACTTAGTATTGGCAATACCGTAAACGCTTTCGTGGGGATTAACCTACTCGTTAGCGTAACGCAAGTGTGTATTCTTTCTTATAACAATTAAATATAAACTGTATGACAAAGTCATAAAGTACATATTGTAAATATATATATTATAGTACTTAGGTCTTAGCTCGTAAAAGTAGTTGTTGTTAACTGTGTGTATGTACTGCAATAACTGGAGAATCCATCGTATCGAACCACTGATAGTGGCATTGTTATATTGCTGGATTTTGGAAGTGAGTGAAGTGAATAAATAACTTATTGATAGTCTATTTGCAGGTTCATACTAATCTATTTACTTTTCATATGGGTAATTTGTATTGTACTCCATAGTTTCACGTAAAGTAAAACAAATTGAAATTCGTATTCAATATAATATTTTTTGTGGAATTGATTAGAAATCGAAAATATATCGGTAAGTTGACGTAATCACAGCATTATGTAAATATCTTTGGTATCAAATTTTTGATGACTGATTGCATGAATAGTTGTAACATTACAAAGGTAAAGTTTTGATTTTGTAAATGGAGGAGGGCCAGTAATTAGTAAAAATGTGTCCCGTATTAAGTATTTATATGTCTTAGTGTTACTGTCTTTGTAAAGGTTGTATATGTAATGTGTAACGGTTTCTTTCACTCGTTTTCAACCTATTTTTAAGGAGTGACTAATTTCCATCAATAACTAGTTTAACCAAATATATTGTTGACACTGCGTCGGTACCAAGTCATAATTCATAACCTATCTAAATTGTAATTAGTCTTGTAAAAATGTACAATTAAGAAGCGACTGTCTATAACGCTGTCTATATAGAATTATGTACATGCACTTATCTATAAATATAATATTTTTATTAAGTGCGAAATAAACAATAAGTAATTACATAGGTGCTTATAGTTTATGCGTAGGTACTTGTAATTCTCAAATTATCAGCGTGTCAATCAGTGTTCATAGTTATGTTTGTCTAGACACATTAACATTTTATTGATATCCACCGTAATAGCTGTGAAGGCTTGGAAGATTTTATACATTAAGTAGCTTGTGAGAATAATATGAAAGGGATCATGTCACACTTGTAACTTCACAGTCTGAAAAAAAGTTCTAGTAGTATCAGATTGTTGCCGTTTATAAATAATCGATGAATACAGTTGTTTAGGGAAACTAGGATTACTTATTATGAACTGGGAACTTAGAACCAGCATAACATATTTTATTAATTTTTACTGCATCAGTCACAAATTCTTTAAAGAAAAATGTGATATTTTATATTTCCTTGCAATCGTAATTTAGTATAGATCGCAAGACTATGTCCCTGATATTAATGAAGTCATTGCTTAGTGTGCTAATTTTTATTTCATATCCATAATTATCCATTAAGCTTTGAAATAAAAAATCTTAAATTGCACTAATAAAAAAGTTAAATAGTTTCATAAATGAAATTGAAATATAAGTAGCAACTATTGTTATGCCTAATGTGAATTTTAGTTGTACGTACACGTACATGACGCGACGTTGAGTTTCTTCGTGCTCGATATAAACACGACCGTGTTGTTTGAAAATGACATTGATAAAGTTTTCAATATACCTACTTTACACACAATTAACGTCCGTGCCATTAAATTTGTGGTATCTTTTCACTCTTTTTTATTTTTAAGAATGTTCTCTAATACGAAGTCGTAGTATCATCGTAATTCTAATAATACTACTTAAAACTGATTTCGTTTAAACAACGGTAAATATTTAAGTAATTTGTTCGTAATTTGTCTTAGGTATTTCTGTTGTCTGTAGGTAAGAAGATATTACCACAGTATTTTGTTTATTTTCAGGTCTAGATATTTTTGAGTAGTCTACTATCTACTATGGCTAAAGCAAGAGCAAATAAAAAGTAAGTCGTTTAATATTTAATGTATAGTAAATAATAAATGTTTTATATTACGTACTACCTAACGTGAATGTTATTGGTTAACGGACATTGACAAATCCGTTGATGAAGTAGAAACACTGGAAATTGTTTAAGTAAACATTTTTGTGGGAGAAGCCTAAGTAAATTGTGATTAGAGGGATTATATTTCTAAATGTATGTTTGCATGAGAATTCTTTTATTGCAAACAAGGTGGTCCATCTGAAGGTAAACGGTGTCACCACCGCTTATTAATATCTGGAAATCTAATCTTCGTATACGGGGCCAAAGAAACTTCTGTCAATGTGATCACGCCCATTGCTTCATCCATTACTCAACGGGCTATATCAGGAGTAGAAGTTGGCTTTGAGTCAAGGATGGATGGAGTTCCTTACATCGTCAATATGGGGTCGTAAATGGGCTATAGTCTAAAGTGCCAGCCGTTATCCGAATAAGATTAAAAGTGCGCTGCATAATACTAACGATTAGCCTAATTGACCATACCAAGCTTCTTTGAAACTAGTTTGGGCTTATTCTTACCAATGTTCTAATTCCTAACAATGTAACAATTGAAGTAGTGATAAAAATATATTTATAGTCGTAAAAAATATGGCTGCTCTCATCGACTGGTGATATTAGAGCTTCATTAGCTTATGGTTCGTAAGAATGAATAAAAAGGAAATACACGATCTATTTCATTTTTCGAAAAAAAAAAAAAAAACGGGAACCACCTAGCAAACATTTATATATATATATTTAAGATATATATATATATTATTTTTTTTTTTTTTTTGAAAAAAAGGTGTTGGGGTTGGGGTGGTGGGGAGGCGGG
>DWPT01007828.1:0-10558 GCA_018251895.1 Agathymus mariae mariae
AGAGTACAGACTAAGAATCTCTTGGTTGCAGGTAGCGTTACCCATTACCCGAAAACACCATACCTATATGCGTGTTTAGATCCGTTATAAAAGCCGTGGCAATCGCATGCTGTCTCCCGCATCAACGAACGAGATAATAATATCAGCCGCTATTATAGTTAACATTACCAAATATTGTAACCCAGTGTTATGCGGAGGCGTGATTACAATATTACTTTGAGTAGCAAGCAAACGTGTTTTATTACCAACAATATAAAATATTATGATTTTATTTTAACATGCTAGTTTTTTTATTTTTGTGGTAGGCTATAAGAAATCACCAAGAGATGGCACCACTTGTATCGCTAACTTATACTAAGTATATTTATAAATTACCTAGAATTTTGTTGCCTTAAATAATTACTTTTTCCATAAAAAGCGTATTCAACAAAAGTCTATGGCAGTCGTGTGCCGGCTACCGTATTAACAACACAATAGCATAAGCTATCATCGTACAACATAATTCATTACATATTGTAACCCAATACAATCCTGACATGCGGACTACATCAACAGTATTTTGTGTACTAATCATAAATAAGATAATTTAACCTGACTGAATTATCACTTTTTAAAAAAACCAATGTTATTCATGCTTCGTATCAGTTTTAGAACAGCAGTGAATAAGTCAGTTTGTGTGGTGGGATGATCACCTACCATTAAAGGGGTTTGTAGACTTGTTAATTGGCTTTGTTAAATAATGAACGACCAGATAGCCCAGTTGGTAGTGATCCTGCTGCAGTGTCGAGCGAGGGGTCCCGGGATCGATACTGGCCGAGGCAGACATTTTGTGACAGATAAACGTTTGTTCTCGGGTCGTGGGTGTTTGTGATGTCATATTTGTGTAGGTCTTCGCCGCTCGCATCACCGAATCCTGGTGCGCGGTGTAAGTTTGTAAATGTTTATTTTATTTAAATTAATTTTAACTTTCAAGAGTATCAGCTGAGACAAAGGCTGGTAGAAATAACTAAGATCTTACCTTGGTGAACATAGGCTTGCCGTGGTGCGTGACCATCGTACAGTGGTCGCAGTCTAGTGTGATACTTGTGTTGTGGAAGGATTCTTTTGGCTGCCGCATCGTGTAGTATAACTCTGATACGCCGCCCTCGTATATACTGCGGAAGTACCGCGGTATGAGTGTCCTTCCTATTGCTGGAAAGAGACAGACGACACACATCAGGCACTGATGGAGAGAGATGAAAAACAATTCTTCATATGCATGATGAAAATAGAACAACCGTGGTAATTAGTTATTCATAAAGTGTTAATCAAACTTTTGTACAATTCGAATAGGAATATTCTTGTTTCTTTAACTCCTCAACATATTGATTCAAGCTCATTAGCTTTAGTTTAAAATAATGGCATTTGTAACATTTATCTCTGTGAATTTACATCTCTAATAACCATATAATTAGCTATTAATTGCTCATAATATCAACAATAAAATACTACTTGACACTATATCCATTGAATTGTCAATGAAGATGATTATCATAAGCTAATTAGCCAGCTAAGATAAGATATTAATAACAATTGTATGACACTACATTCATGTTGTCTCACATCAGTCATGGCCATTTCTGAACATTCTGCATCTCACTAAAATTATATGCAAACCAAAATTCTCCTAGAACGGCTAATAACTTAAGGCTACTTCAACATAGTACTCCAGTGCGGACCCACCCAGTTATCCAACATGGCTTGAACAACAACCAGGAGCTGGCTCCTTTGATGCACTCGGGCAGGTCCCAGTCAGTCGCTTGTTATTGACATGAGCCGTATAAATTGATGACCGCTTTATAGTACGTGATGTTTACGACTTACTATATCTCTTAGGTCCATCTTCTAAACAAAACGAGAGTGTCAGCGTCGCGTCGTCCTCGAAGAACTCTGTCGCGAACGCGTCCCACCATAAATTATCTGATTCCTGGAAATGAGGAAACATCTCTGTGAGTTTATGTGAACTTGGTATTTTTTAATAAAAATAAGTAGAGTATATTGAAATTCAAATTCAAAATCATTTAATCATTTAGGTATTCTGTAAATACACTCGTGCACGTCGATTTTTGCTTCTACTACCGTTTCGGAAGGGTGCTTTAACATTGACGAGAAGTACTGCGAAAAAAACTCCTCAGCACATATTTTAAACAACACATGCCAATTACAAAATTTTAACCTGAGCGGAACCGGTTCCGACACTGTTATTTCCAGGCGTCCTTGACATTAATATATTAATCTATACTATAATATCCTTTACCAATAAGCGTCACGTATTTTTCTTATGTCATAAAACGAGCAGACGAACCAATAAATTTTAGGTGGTCAACGATAACCATCCTTAGCACCGATGGCATCACTGATGCATTGACCAAGAAACGACCCCAGGATCCCATTACTACCTTGCTCTCCACTTGAGGTCCACTCCTTACACCAATATATTTATTTCTATAGAACATAATTATTCCTCAATTAATCATGTATTTTATTTCACAGTAATTTTTATAAAACCTTCCTTACTTTAATTTGCTTATAATATTTATTTAAATAGATAGATCCATCCATCCATCCATCAGTCAAATTCTAACCTAGGACAGTATTATAAAAGTTAAAGGTTAACACAAACTTCACAGTAATGCAATCAAATAATCCAAATAAAGAAACATGTATCAGATCAGATGTCAAGTTTCATTACTTCATAATAATTATAATAATATAGTCATAATTCTTTTATCTGATAATTAATTGTATCATTAGATAAATTTGCCCAACAAACAAAATCTACCGCTTTCCGCTTTTGAAAATAAAACAAATAAGCTATTTCGCTTTTTATAGATGGCGTCCATTCTTGTTTTATATAAAGAAAAAATAGATGTCGCTACTGGTAAGAAAATCGAGAAATAATAAAAGCGTGAATAAATTTATTTTATTATACAGTAATTAACTATTTATTTTATTGAGTCCTGAACAAAACGAAAACTTTATAAACACAGCAAATTTAGTTTTACAGGTACAGCAACCTTGTGTTTTCTTGATAACAGATGGCGTTAGTAAGCACCTAGGTTTGTTACGTTCATGATGAATAAAAAATGTGGGATTAATATATAACTGCCATGTACAATAATACGAAAGTATATTACAATTACCTCTGTTCTCTGTTGTAACCGTTTGTTGAGTTCATAAACTCTGTAATCGGGCTGACCGAAGTATGGCCCGTGCCTCCTGAAAACAACAATAGATCACCAGATAAATACAAAAAAAAAACTGAAATTTCATGGAATTAATTACACCCCAAACCAATTTCACTCGTAATTTAATTTAATAAAAGTATTAAGTATTAAATTTTGGCTGCTATGTTCAAACATTAATAACATTACAGTGGGCTAAAGCGTATTTTCGGCGAGTTTATTGTTTCTGTACGCTCCAATACGCGGCTGCACCACACGCTACGTACAGTGCGTTTGGTTTTTTCAATGTCTTGCATTACTCCATACACCAATAGAACGACAGTCAAAACACGAAGGGAAACGAATGTCGCCGAGAACCATTAATAACATAGATATGACTGTACACGTTTATGACATGTAAATATTACAAATACGAGTTACAATACGCAACTCTGCTTGCTGCGTGCAAAGTTAAAACAAATGTGACAACTTTATTTAAATGGAGGACAACGCCATCTATTGCAAGGTGGCTTAACGGGGAAGACCGTACCGCCATCTATGGAAGAGTTGTAAAATAGATAAGTGGGGATGTGGGTAATAAACAAAATGAACGACGCTTATTAATAAAATAACTTATAAATTCTTTCAAAAACCTATGATACAATATTGTTTTTTGACCATCATCATTCCCGAACGTTACCGTAATATGGCCGTCGTTAAGCCGTAGAGGCCTTCCAGCGCCTCAATAGTTTCAGAAATCTGAATTGAATTTACCACTCCACCAATTCGTATATAAACACCGGGGTAGAGTAGAAATTAGCACTCCCTAATTATGAGAAAATACCCGTGTCCTCTGCCAAATCGGGTATCAATAACGGCCCATTAGAACCACCTAGTCGGTTCCATGTTACTGGGACACTACAGCTTTCGCATGCCACCGCGACGCTTCCATAGTAAGCCAAATAAAGACTCCTGCTTTCGCAAGCGACTATTTAGCCCGGGCACAAGAGGTGGTCATAAAGAACGAAGAGAGTTCCTGCCACCCATTCTTAACGACCCACTGCAGAACAGAGGAACAAGAGCCAATCAGAATGTCCAAATATCTTACGCCGTTCAAAGCCTCCGTCAAGGTTTAACGTCTACATGTAACCAGAACCATGGACCTTGGATAGCCCTTTTTCTGAAATACAACAGAGCTCTTGTAATTCCAACATTTGCATTGTAAGGGTCTTCCTTACTATTGTAAAATCAGCTTTGAAACAATTTAACCAGTTTCGAACGCACCCGAGAAGTAGCGCGATGGTGGCGGTTTAGTGTCAGGATGGGCAGGAACACTTATCATCAACAAACTCATATTGTTTGGTGGCTATTATATAAATGAGCTCAGTAAACGGAAGCATTACCGAACATCGTGAGTTGCTGGATGGATCATGTGTGTAAAAGGCGCGGTAATATGGACGCCTGGTAAGTGTTAGGTAAAGATCCTCGCCGTAATATTTTTATGGCTTCACTTCGAGCAATCAATTCATGTTAATACGAATTACTAACTTTAGTCTTCATAGTGAAAATCAGAGAAGTGTATTTAGATTTTAATTATGATTTTTAAATTTTCTTAACAAGAATTGGTTATTTATTCGATTAGGTCTCTCGATAAAGTAAACTAGAGAAATAAGGTAATTTAAGAAAATTGTATTTTAAGAAAAGTGTCCATTAAAAATATCCGGCAATTCGGGCGAAGTAAGTTGGAAAGGATTTAATTCACCATTCAGAAGTAATATTAAAATATTGTCCGCGATGATGTGTTTAATATCTTAAAAGTTGGGAAAATATGTATACCAGGTGAGTATAGGAGACACATAGAAAGCGCATTTGGTAATCAATCTGGAAGGTGTCTTAAAGCTGCAAATATTGCTACGAAATATTTATAATAGACTATGTGGCGTAACGTAGGAGTTTTTTGGGGCTCCGGTGATGTTTTTGTGAAAATTAAAAAATATCATTCGAAGGTATTTAAGTGGTTTGCTTAATGGAATTACTAGCAATTTTAAAAATAATTTAATGACACTTAGTAGTGACCCTGCGTACCGAGGTGGAGGTCTCGGGTTCGATTACGGCCGGGGCACACGATTATGCGATTGCTAAACGTTTGTTCTCGGGTCATGGGTGTTTGTGATGTCACATTTGTGTATGACCATTCCACCCGCAACAGGGAGAACCCCAGTGCGGGGGTGTGTGTGTGTTACGTTTGTATTATTTCTTATCAGTTCACAATTACAATGAAAACGTATGGGAGTGGAGCAATTTAAAATTTACAGTTTTCAACATCACGTAACTCAATTTAATTTTTTATTTGCTATTTTTTTTATTTGTACAGTAAAAAACCTTAACGAAAAATCATCAATGAGATCAATATAAATGTATGGGAAATATTCAAATCGAAATTCATACTATAACAAATTGGTTTTCAAAAAGCTTCTGCGTGTGCTTAACCAATATTGTTTATATAGGTTTCCTTATTTCCATCTCATGTTTTCCATATTAACTCAATTCAAATAAATAGCACTAATGTATAGATTATATTACTAGGTCAACATAGAATCAAAGAAACGATTCAATGACCGACAAATTGATGTGATACGGAAATGTTTTTAATTATGCTTTTTTTGCCAGGGGGGCAAACAAACGGCGGACGGGCCATCTGATGGTAAGTGGTCACCGTCGCCTATGAAAAGGCGACACCAGAGGAGTCACCAATGCAACGCCGGCCTCGGTGGAGAGCTCTTATTAGACCCTTTTTGGAGAACTCCATATTAAATCCATTGTAAAAGTACTCAGGGACTAAATTTCGTTTTACCTCAGGTATGGGTCCGGATGTATCGGATGGTATATGGGCGGCGGCGGCGGCGCGTACTCATGGTACTGCAGCTGTTGGTGATGGTGCGGCGGATGGTGCGGCGAGAGGTGGTGGTACTCGCGGTACTCGCCCTCGCCGCCTAGCGAGCCCAGCGCCACCGGCATGTAGGCCACTTTGTCACCGCGCCATCTCCCGCGCCGAACGAACCCGCTGCGCTCCTATGAGCGCCTAGTACTTTGTTTTACGTAAAACGTGGATTTGTCGATAAATAAATAATAGATGTTAAAAGAGAATATATAACTGAGTAGTAAATAATAATCCATTTACAATTAATTACAAACTAAATCGTCTTTGGATACTTTGGTAATTTCACTTTTAATATTGCACTAGGAAATACTACTACTACGCAAGGGAAATAACACTTCCATTAACAAAGTTGACACAAGTGTAACGGTGATAATGTGCCTAAAGAAAAATACTTGTCCATCACGACTGACGCAAGAGATTCAATTTGAATTGTAATTTATTGCGTTGACAAAGTAAAATTACAAATAATCCGCGGATGAGTGACGAACTGCACAAGCGACAAAATCTAGGAACCGAACGCGACTGATAAAAAGAATTTCGAATTTTTCGCGCGGGAAGTGTCATCCCGCAGTGGAGAAACGTCCTACATCCTTTATGTACCGTACCGCGCCACGCGACTCTGACCGCTATTTCCACGTCGTAGGGGCGATAAGCTCCGAGATACCCGCGTACATGTCGGAGCGGCAACGTCGCGTCAGCTGGCCCGCGCTAGTAACGAGGCGCGTTCGGAAAGGTCAACATCGGTTACTATTTTTTTTCCATGGGCTATTTTTGTGGAAGTTTGTTTTTTCCGATTGGTATATTCCTTTTTGTCCGTCGGGAATTCTATAGGGATTCGCTTACTCCATTGAGTTAAATATTAAATTACGCAGCTTCGACTTGGATATGAAATTGTGAATGTATTTTTACTAGAACCGTTGCACCGTTAGAAACTGCAGAGTGCAATTTCTAAAATGAAAGTGTGCACAGTGGAACTGTTTGCTTGACTTTCTATGCAAGTAAGGCATTTTTGGGCAAACTACACCAAACTGTCAGATGAATAAGTATGTTTAACGTAAATTTATTCAAAAATATGTAATAAAAAGACTATTGTTTTCACGGCGGCAAGGCCTCGAGCGCGCGGCGTTGCCGCTTCGTGCGCTCGCGCCATACTTTTTACTGTTTCTTAGCACATAGAGCGCTCATTACGCCGCACGCACACAGCGGCGCGCCTGATATTGTTATATCCGTGCCGTACGCCGTACACTGGTACATGCGCTCCACATAGTGCAAGATGTACATTATGTACATTCCGAGCTACGTTAGGTATGTAGGTGAGCTACGACGCGGCGCACAAATCAAACACTACGTCTATAAATAACTCTGGAGACGTGTCCGTGAAAATTTCACGCGTCATTCGATTTAACGTAGTTACATCTAGATTGCCCAAATGATCGAAAAACACGCAGGTAATGTCTGCCTAGAGCAATGTCAAATTTTTCCTCTTGAAATAAATTTTGAGATTGTTCAATATTCGTAAATAAGAAAGTTTCTCATTGACAAATTCGTAGTTACTTGGAAACTCTGCTCTCACTGGCGTAACAAATTGCATTACCATCAGCGTAACGTCCGTGACTTGACGAGAAAAAAAAAAAACAAATCGACAAAAAATACCGACGATTTATGGCTCTGTCCCATTGGGTTTGCGCGGGAAAACGTTGACTGTCAATTTGGCATTTTCATTCGAATCAGTGCGGTAAACGATACAGATGAGAATCCAATCAGACAACATGGAATGACAGTGTAAACACTGCTCCAATTGTCATCTACAATTAGCTTACGTATAGTCGTGGCAAAATCAATATCATTGATCACATCGCACATGGAGCCGTTACACTTGTGCTAACTCAGTGTGCCGGAGCCACCGGCACAGCGGCGGCGCCGCGGTAACTTGTTGCTGTCACGGAATAACACAGAACCACCGGAAATATGCGAGACCGCGGCCTTATCAACCGATAACGCGCCCCAACAACGCGTGCCGGCGCCACTCGCGATCTACGCGACACAGACAACACTTAAACTATTATTCGGCTGTCGCGAAAAATCGGCGAAGCGACGACGTGTTAGATCGCCGTCGCCGGAATGTATGTCACGCCGCGAGTCAACGACTCCGCCAGCACAATGTACCGGCGTAAACAGTGCGGCCCAGCCTACACGTGCGCGGAAAACTGCCCCGTGGAAATCGTCCGCTAATTCGATGATACATTTCACGCGGAAGTGCGACTCCGAGTGACGCGCTTAGCCCGCAAAGTTCTCGGCTCAAAATCGCTTGCGTTGACAATTTCTGTAACGTCCGGCGGGCGACGCGCGCGGCCGACACTGAACCGCGTAAATATAAACGGAGGACGAATCGATATATTGAAAAAAGTATACGCCGCGCATCCGATAGTAATCGATTCACAAATTTGGAGAATGCAAAGCTAGCTAGCTACCACCGCGGCGCGTTGCACCTATGTAATGTAATCGAGTAGTACATAGCAGAAGTGTGCCGCGGTGACGGCCAGTGACGAGATGTCAGCGCTCGGCTAATTTCGGGCGAGTTCGGCTGCGGCGAGAATGCTACAGCGCTGCGGACGGCCGGAGTGCATCCATCGTTATCAGTCAGGTGACGTACGATAGTAATAAATTAATGTTTATATTCGTTTCGTAGTGAGTAGCAACAGTAACAGGGGTACGTTTGGCGCTCTTTTTGCTCAACTGATCTCTGCGTTTTAGGTAACTACTACGTCTGCATTAAATTTAACAAGAATTATCATTATATTTGGAATCAACGATAATTAAATACAATAAAATATATTGTGATTTATGTACATTTTGGAAAGAATCGTTTAGAAATCTAAGACGTAAAGAAATTATGTGTTCAGTTTAAAAAAAAATTGATTATGAAGTTTTTTGCGTCAACTAATTATTCTATTAAAATTCGAAATTATAAACATAAACATTCACACACACTCACACCCCCGCGTTAGGATTTCCTGTGTCGCGGGCGGCATGTGACATTACAAACATTGTCTGCCCCGGCCGGGATCGAACCCGGGACCCCTCGCCCAGCAGGCAGAGTCACTACCAGCTCGGCCATGAGGTCGTCGAGGTATACTGTTGTATACTGTTTACAGCATTCCCTCGTTAATGCATTATCGCTAACAAGATATAAAACGATCAAAAAACAAAATGTACAAACATATTTAAATTTAAAACAGGTAATATAAAAAAAAAAAATTCAATCCTAACTTAGGTCAACAGAAAAAATATTTTAGTCACTTTTTATTTAACAATTACAATTAATTATTATATAAAAAAAAACTGTGATTATTATACCACATAATATATCTATAAATAAAATTAAACCTTGTAAGTACATTATATAGTTATACTTATAACCGTAACCGAAATTATCCGTAATCAATCGTTACCAACCAATAGTCCGAAATAATTTCACATCTGTAACCTTAACTGAAAGTAACTCAAACCGTTAAAATTATATTCATTTATCCGTATCGGTATCCGTATCCAAATCCATAACACCTCAAGCCTGTATCTCATTTGGATGGCTACCACTTACGATACCTTTCATTGTTACGTATTTTATAATTCACCATTTGTTTACAGTGAGGGCAACAAGACATTCTGTACAATCAGCAAGGGACCGCGGTCGGTAACACTCGGGTCGTATTACGGCGGGAGGTCCGGTCGGTTGCTATCTCGCAGTGATCGATGATGAAAACCGGTTCCCATCTAAGGTCAATCGCATCATCAACAGACGTAATCCAGTAACGTTGGTCAACGAGTGGTTTTAGCTTTTACGGGCACCGAGCCGCTCGGCATCAGCACACGACCCTGAAGGACTTGAATTTGATATTGTTAAATGCATTTTAATTTGTCCGAGTGGCGGCCACGATCACGCCAAACAAATCGTGGTATAAAAAGCGTCGGGTCGATGACATCGTCCAAGTCGCTGGGCACACACGAAAAGCACAAATCGAGGAGGCTGGCAAGGGCTCAGGCAGGACTGCACCCAGTGATGATGAAATGCAGTTTACTGCAATCGGACCAGCAGGTCATCTGACTTCGTAGCTGTTGGAGTTTAAGGGCATGTCTTAGTCTCCGGCTCCATCCGATGTTTCCCTATTAATGTATCACGATCGCCGAGAACTTCCGAGGGTTCGGACCTCGCTTAGTCTCACTTATCACAAGTCTCATTGACTTGCCACTTGTGTCATTCCAACACATTTGGAAGTCAACGAACATTCTACGGCATGGATGAACAGACGGCGGCCCGCGGGCGGCATGCGGCCCTTCGGTCGAATACTGGTGGCCCGCCGACAGCAAAAATAATACTCTCGTACATTCGAAGAATATTTAATTCTATTCCAGA
>DWPT01007829.1:0-10558 GCA_018251895.1 Agathymus mariae mariae
GACTCCATTGTAATCGTGAGTCTATAGTGATTTCGAGAAACGTGGTAGAATTTACTAGTTCAAGCACTTCCTTATTTATAACAATATGAGTTGGCACTTGTTTAGTCTTTGGTAAATTTAATATAATACATTTAGTTTTTTTAGCGTTTAACATAAGATTGTAACATGTAAAACAGTGTAATACTTGTGAAACAGTATTATTTACATCGTCAAAACATTGTTTTCTCCTATCTACTTTAAAAAGTAAGGAGGTCTCATAAGCAAACAATACATTTTTATACAAGTCCCTAGTGAAATAAGTAAGATTATTGATATATCCTTGGTCCAATATATTGGTCCTACTATTGATCCTTGGAGGACTCCCATGAATTACCATAAAACATCCATTAATAACCACTTTTTGAATATGTTTAGAAAGATAAGATTTTATAAGACTGACTGATTGAGTGGAGACACCATGCCTAAGTTTATTTATTAATATATTATGGTCGACGCAATCGAAAGCTTTTGAGAGGTCACAGAATATACCAATTGCATGAGTGCTATGCTTGCATTTTTTCCTTTATAAAAATCGAACTTATTAATGTGAAATAATTTATGTATTGCAAAATGTGATAGGATAGTAGCTGATTATAAATAATTTTTCCAAAGATTTTACTAAGGGCTGGTAAGATGGAAATGGGTCTAAAATTAGTGAGGTTGCTTTTATCACCAGCTTTAAAAAGAGGAAATATTTTATCATGTTTCATTAGATTGGAGAACCTAATATCTTCAAATTTATTAAAAATAATTTATTAAACACATTTATTAAAAATAAAACATAAATGAGGAGCAATAGAATAGATTATTGTTTTTTTTTTATAACTGTAGAAAGACCTCAGAGATCACTTGTTTTCTTAATATTGATAGAATTGAAAGTTTTTATAAGTGATGTTTTTAAATCTAAATGAATTGGGGCAATTATTAACACATGATTCCATGATAGCCGTAGCAAGCTGAGGGCTCACATTTAGGTTTTTTGACATTTTATGTGATATTTTCGAGAAAAAATCCTCAAATGTGATAGGAACTGCGTCATCAGAAGTAACATTCTCATTATTGACATTTAAAGCATAAATATGATAATTTAATTTTGCTTTACCTGTTTCCTTATAAATAACGTTAAATATATTATTGATTTTGTTTGCAGAGATCTTAAATTTATTCGCGATGTGAATCGATTTATCTTTCGCACAGACCAATTTGAAAATCTTTAAATAAATCCTGACATGATTCAAAAATTCAGGGTCTGTGGATGTCGATTTTTCTGCATAGAGTTCAAAAAGCCTAATTCTACTTTTATGTATGCCCGTCGTTGCACAATCACTAAATTTAGTTTTACAATTATCACACATGACTTTTTTTGTTTAAAAATATTACTAAATTCATGCGTTACAAGAACTGTGGTAACTCCGTATATAATTTTCAGATTGTGACGAGGCTATAGGGCATTTGTATATTAAGCAGTTACTTAATTCGATATCTTGTCATATTACAACAATTTTCATAACAAAAAGCACTATTAGATTATCGCTAATGCGACCCTCTACGTTCCTATAGCCATTAATCGTATTATAAGTTTTGAACCCTTCCGCATTAGAACACCGCCGATCACTGATACTGTTATTATCATAAAACAAGTGGCTCGCTCCCGATCCGCGCCAGTCCCAAAGTTAACGGGCTTGTAAAGATTAGATAGCAATCTCCTCTCGGAAAATTACATTCTTGCCGTCGCTAGTTTGTTGAAATGAACCCCCGTTGTCATTATTTATGGAGCATCAGTTTATGTGAAGTCCGTAACATTGGAAACATGTTTATGTTATTATCTTGAGGAAATTTGTCGTTTAATCAGAACGATGTTAACATATTACTATGGTTTAAAA
This sequence comes from Agathymus mariae mariae, assembly GCA_018251895.1. Classification (NCBI taxonomy): domain Eukaryota; kingdom Metazoa; phylum Arthropoda; class Insecta; order Lepidoptera; family Hesperiidae; genus Agathymus; species Agathymus mariae. The sequence continues at coordinate 1,923 of DWPT01007829.1, forward strand.
AGAGAACATTAGGAATATGAACTGAACAGAATTTAAGCGGAAGCAAAAGTTTGTATGCCAGGGACGTTAAGGTTAACGTGAAGTGCGGATATCGTGGCTGCATTAAATATTTTTTAAGAATGTATTGCGAGGTGTTGAACAAATATTGAAGATCATATACCAAAATAAATAGTTAACAACAGTCATTAATAAAATTCAATAATATTTCATAAAAAAAAGTTACATTACATTTTGCGAGTCCTTATATTTTGATAATAAGATGTCTCGCTTAACTGAGCATTTTGTTACTTAAACATCTTGGTCATAAATTTGTGTGTGTATTGAAATTGTGTCTATGCAGTGCAATTTCCGACTAATTTACCAGTAGTAGTGAGGCCAAACAGTAGTTCCCGGTGCGAGAAATCTGCGAGCTCGTGCCCGGCGGCGGAAGCCACTGCAGCCGCGCCCGCACCCAGTCGCGAGCTGTCCGTAGGCGGTGGTACCTGCAAAACCACTTGCTATATATGTGGAATTGTTATTTTTTTTACATTAAACTAAATAGTGTAAACTAATATCTAAAGTGCGTGAAAGGAAATGTAATAGTGAGTATGAATGTGTTAGTAGATTGAATGAAGGTTTACAATGACGAAAGGAATGAAAGAAAGAATGTGCGAGTCATGGTTGAGACGTTGTGCGAGATAGTTGTTGAGTGGGAAGATGAAGACGAATATTAACTATTAAAATTGTAATAACTGAAAGTTATAGAAAATAAAGAGATTTGGTGTTAAAGGCGGCCTTTACTTTAAAGTATCATCAAATACATGAAAAAATAAATAACCTATGTACATTTGTAGTCATCAATCTTGGACGACCTTCTAGCCCAGTTTGTAGTGACTATGCCTACCGATCGAGGAGACTTGGGGTTTTTTTTTACACAAGATCAGTTAATGCTTGACAACAATCCCACCTAATGGTAAGTGGTGATGAAGTCTAAGATGTTGAACGCATTAACTTAAAAAAGCCTATTCACTCTCCTCTTGAAGACTCCCACTTCGTAAATAAGGGCAAGTTATTTCAGTCCTTTGCAGTGAGGATTATGAATGAAGACGCAAACCGCGTCGTCCGCGCAGGTGGTACGGTCACTACATAATGATGGATACCCGCCGTACGCCAAGTTGTTCGATGGGTTCGATTCCCGGTCGATGCAGATGTTATTGCAACATAAATGTTTGATATTGAGTCGATGGTGCTTGAATTATCATATTTTTCTATGTCCATGCCAACTGCAGCACAGCAAATCCTTGTGCGGAGGTGTGAGTGTAGTATTAAAATAAGTTTTAATACCAGTCAACTAGTATGAGACAGTAACATTTCCAACCCAATATCCTTGTTCGAAGTCATAACATTTTCTTGTAATTGCGACAGAGGTATAAAAATAGGATTGTCGAACATTCGCCAGCAAAGCTACTAGACAAATCAAGTCCTAATTTCCTCATTTGGACCCAGACACTTAGATTGTTATTGCAGCAATGACAATGACAGTCACATTATCGACCTGACCCTAGAAAACCACTTGGAAAATAAAATGACATGGATACGGTCCCGATGTGCCCGTTCAGACCCAAAACTAGACACTTGATTGAGCCGGACCTTGATTTAATTGAATTTAAATTAAGATAACATTATCTTCGTTTGAATCATTCCAACTGAAAAGATTTGACTCGAATTATAACAATAAACCGACAACTTTGGTTCTCCACCTAATTCGCGGACATAAATTCAATCACGTTGTCTAATCTCTTTGATAATGAATTCAAAGAGGAAGACTGTTAATTTAAAATATCAAGTATTTAATACACGTGTCAGTTCTTCCTTAGTTTTTTATTACGTTTCTCAATATCTCCGTCAAAAAACTACACAAAACATCGATTTTAAAATGAACGAACGATACTAATAACAAAATTGTAACGGTGCCAAATCTGTACATTTTTTTTATTCGAAATGTTAGTGTAGCTATGCTTTATTATCGATGTTGAGATCAAGACATATTTTATTTCAGATTTTGTCTGTCTGCCTCTCTAGCCACGTATCAACTGGACGAATTTAGACAATATTTGGTATATTAGTAACTTATATTATGGGTTAATGTCTAGGATACTTTAGATTTTATGAAATAGATCTTTTCCCGCGGAATAGATAACATACTTTAATATAGACATTTATTAAGAGGGCAGCAAATAAAATGTTGACTGCCTGAATGCAGCTACTATAATACTGCAAAAGGTTAGATTTTATACATTATGGTGATATTTTTGTCAGTAATATTATATTTAAAATTTTCGCCTTAAAGTTATTTATAATATTACAAAAATACTTATTCAATAAAGCAAAAGTAAGTAAATACCCAATATTTATAAAATTATTACAAACTTTATTACTAATCACTTAGGTAAAATGAGCGAGCTTGATACCGTACTCTACCAGTGATTCAAAAGCTGATAAAAAATCAGTTGCACACAATATCAAAGTAAGAAAACAAAAAATATATATATATATAATTCATAGATAGACAACTTACAGAGGAAGACGTGACGATGACAGTTCCATCGACAAACGGTGCAAAGCCAGGCAAGAACCGTGGCGGATCCAGCCGCACGGCCAGCAGTTCTGCGAGCGGCTTGTTACGCAAGCATGGTGCTAGATCATCTTCTAATAGATCTCCGTGACAGTCCGTCTGTGCTGCGACCTACGTATAATAAATTACGTTAATATGAAGAATCTTAACATTACACAGGGGCGACGGTGATTCCATATAATGAGGTGATCAAGTCCTTCATTTGACTTGTGTGTTACTTGAATTAACAACATTAGAAAATCAAACTGTAACACGGTTTTTAATTTACTAATAGATAAAGTGAATTCCGACGAAAGTTTAAATAAATGAAAGGAGTAAAATGAAAAATCTATAATACGCCTGATATATACGCCTAGTAAGATTTGGTTAGGATACGACTAGTAGTTAATATATTTTAGCAACACGGCCTCATTGCAGTTTCATCTTCGAAAATATAATCCTTTTTAATGATACTGTACAGTATTCTTTTAATAGAGGGTTTTTAATAGCAATTCAAAAACTTCTTGACATATTTTCTGTTTCAAAAAATCTATTAGTCACCGTGAAGCTTGGCTGTAAGTATGTTAGCATTGCAAAATGCCTATTTTACTGGATTTATCTTTCTACAGATAATTTAATTGAAGATAGTTTAAGAGCTTCAGTTTACGAGTGTTGTACAAGTTCCAGATGACCGTTAAGATCCGGAACTCTAAAGCTAAATACTTGGAAACACTGACGAACTTAGTCTGATGTAATTTTGTGTTCTAGTAGTCTGGTTATGACAAAATATATTTTGTATGGAGAGCCGCCGCCTCCTGTAACGTTTAGTGTATAAATTATACTAGATATAGTATTAGTTTTATAAATAATTTAATTACGTCGTAGTTTCTTCTATGTAGTAGCTCTTAATATGAGCCCTGCTGCAGCCTAAGTACCGTAAAGCATCATTAAAATCGCTTGTGTTTAACAGTGTCACCAATATCTGCTTGTACCGTCATGCTGTTATCATTTTTAAATATTTCAGTGGTGTTTATATTTATTATAATTTAATAAGATTATTTTTCAAATTTCATAGCATTTCGGATCAACTCAATAAAAGTACTTTTATTGTTTGTAATGTTTGTATAGGATCTATACAATATGTAATAAAATACAACTACGGTGTATTTTATACTGTGTTCTAGATTAAAACTTATGCAAATATTTGTAAACTAATGATATGAAGTAATCCTGTAGAAGATATCTAAGTAAGCATTATAAAAATGAATATAAAACTACACAATATATAGTTACTGCCTTTACAAAATGAACAAAGATAAAATGCAACTTAAAGTCGACTATTTGCATTTTCATTAAATGGTATCAGAACACAAAGTTAGTATTCGCTCCTACTGAATGGACTGCAGAAATATATATAATGTAACAAATAGAGTCCACAGACGCGAAAGTTTTGTAAAATAATTTTAGTGTCATTACGAAACGGGCACTCAATGTGCGTTTAATTTTCATTCGCTCACCTTTTTTTTCACTGCCAGTGGGTCACTCTGCAAAGCCCATGAGCTTAGGCCCGATCCACTTAATAAGATGACGCGCTTCAATAGTTCTGAAACAAATAATCTAATTAAATTTCGGTTCTTCAATGGAATGACACCGATATTGGCCAATATGAATCTATACGAATATTTTTGAATTGATAATTTATTAAATTATTTATTTGTTTAAAATGTATTATCACCTTGTAAAATTGATGATAAGAGGATAAATTAACGCTTATACATAGACAGAAATGTCAGCCAACCCTGGATGAATATAAAATCTAAAATATAGTCTTAAATATATGGCAGATGATAAATCAGAAAATAATAACTTCAAACAAATATTACAGGTTATGAACTGAATTAGCCTGTGTCAGAAGGATTCACTCTTTTATATATATATATTATAAGGTTCAGCGTTCTTTTATGGCGTTTCAAGTTAATTCTTACAGGAGGATTCCAAAGTTGCTATTTGAGTTACCTATTGAAACTTTTAAGCGACGCATTCTATCACAGCTCATAGGTAAAGGATATTGTGGTAAAAATGAATATATTAATGACAAGGCCGCTTGGAAATAACAGTGTCGAAACCGGTTTCACGCAGGTTAAAACTTACTTAATTGCCATATGTTGCTTAAAGAGATGTGCTGAGGAGTTTCTTTCGCCGTTTCTTCTCCTCAATGTTAAAGCACCTTTTCAAAACGGTAGTAGAAGCAAAAATTACGTGCATAAGTGTATTTACAAAATACCACATAGGTTAAATGATTATGAATATATTATTTTTTCTAAAGAAACGAATATAAGATTAATAAACGAAGTCTGAAATCGACGTTTATGATTCATATGCTACATAGCATATGATACATATATGTACATACACTAGCTAGCCGTTCGCGCCCGCATCGCTGGGAAAAGCTTAAAAATAACATGATGATTACATTACAATGAAACAATAAATGCAATTTACATAGAATATGTAGAAATTTACTCATATTTGCATTTTTTTTATTGTTTCATATAAATATTACATTACTACAAATATATTGAGAGGCTACGGTGAGTACACCTATTTCATTATTTTTTCCCATGGAGGCTCATATGAGTTTAAACTATATATATATCAGTGAATTTACCCTACATTAGGATACCATATGAAAATAGGCTAAATAAACAATTTATCATTGTAGTCAAAATTTGAATTTTTATATTCATCATAGTTTTTATAAGTATTAAAGAAAGTTAAACCATAGATTTATAATATGCATGCCTTCGATTGCTAGATATTTTTATGTTTCTTCTACACTTGGTATCAGTTCTTTAAATGAACAGGAATACCAAAGACATCACCAACGCCTTGTCAACCGAACTGGAAGCGGCGGACCCGGGAAGTAGACTTGGATTCTAAGATAGATGGAACCAATTACAACCCAAAACTGATGTTTCTTTCCTAAAGCAAGTTGTAATTAATGTCAAATATAAAGATATATGTATCACATATCAACCCAGGCCCTTGTTTGGGTCTCGAGAGTTTCAACTCAAGGGACTATCAATGCTTAAATTAGACCAACTTAATTAATCAATTTAGATAGAATAATCCATTAATTAACTTATTCAAAATGTAGTAATTATAATCTCATTACCAAATAAAAAAAAATCAGAATGTGAAAATATAACAAAAACTGGGAGATGCCGGTCTAATTAGTAACAAAGAGCAGCTCGTGTGTCATTTGGATGCTAGTAGCGGCTAGCGCCGTCTTTGTGCTGTGGCTATTATATTAATATTGCAGACTTTAAATTATAAAATATTACTCCACTTAAACAGTGAGCTCTAAAATTATGACACTCAGAAATTATTTGATTACAAATGACGTCATTTAAAAGAAGTAGATTTAAATGAAACTGATTTTACGAACACAAAGGACCTCATCTAACACATCAAATCACAGCAGTTTGAAAAGTTCTCTATACTTTTTTTTATATATCGATAATAATATTGTAACTTCTAAGACTAACGAATTAAATTGTTGAGATTATTCGAATATTTTACTTATAAACAGTTTAACAATAATTTATAGAATTTAAAGTACGAGTCAGAAAAAACCATTGCTTTAAATCATTATGTAATTAACTATTAAAATTGGCTCTGAATCATATTTATTCAAGGGGTTTTAAAATATAGTGGGGCAACGTACCATGTATATTAAGTTTAATATCAAAATAAATGTACTCTTAAATAATTTGACACAGAAAGATCTTGAGTGCACAAGCCTTTCATTTTCGTAAGCTAGCGGTTAATGCTGACTCGATCAATATTTCGGATTAACACAAGAAAAACTCATACGTTGCCTTCATCCTGAACAGTTAAGTATAAAATTAATGAAACCTACACACATAAGCATAACCAAAATTAATGAAACTTTCATAAATAAGCAACGCCGCAATTACTAACAATGATGGATTCACCCCGTCTTTATCCTATTAAAAAAATGTTGGGGGTTAGAAAAGTCTAGGGGCGACGATGTCTACTTACCATTAGGTGTCTGCTCCTTTGTTGAACAGTTAATAAAAAAGAAATGAAGCACAAACTCTACATTCTTATCATGTGTCCGATTTTAAGGAGCATTCCACTTTATTTTTATAATAATAAACGAACTTTAAGATCTCAACTTTTAAACCCAATGTAATCAATGTTTAATGATTGAATAACGTCAATAATTATTCTTGTATTATTATCAGAAATATGGTGGAATGTTTCCTTAAATCGGATGTAAGGTGATCGATAAATTGGTCAGGACAGAAAATTAGAAATCAGAAAACCTCATAATTTGAAACAATTGTCCTAACGGAGTTCAACATCCTTACAATGCGCCCTTGAAAAGGTTGAGCTCAGGAGCTTTGTATCAAACGCATAATTATCACTATATTATCAATATTATTATTCATCACTTATATTATTACTAGCATTATTATTATTCTGTTATGCCTGCTTGGCTAGTTACCCTCCACCTGACGTGGTCAGCCGCCAAACTGCTCAACTGCTGCTGGGGGATTGGCAGTCAGTACTTTCTTTCTTCTTATTTATTGACCGACAACGCATCAGTGATGTCTTTGGTATAACCAATGTCCACGGGCAACGAACACCAACCAACAGGCTACCACTGCTTTGCATTACAATGCATAGCATAGGTTTAATGTTGATATTACAGTATCATGGATCAGCGTAATATAATTTGATTCCCTAGTAAATTTACCTATTTACGATGCCTAGTAATAAATATTATGAACGACGAAATCGCATTATTAACTCTGTTTGGATTCACTGAATGTGCCGAATTAATTATGAACTAAACTTTGAAACGGCAGTGATAACAATATCCAAACCTTTAGCAACTGGTGATACAGCGAGGAAGTTTGCTAGAGCTGCGCCAGTTCCGTGACCCATTATAGTGACCTTCTCCGGATTACCACCGAAAGCTGGTAGATTCTCTCGCAACCAGTGAAGCCCTGCCACCAAGTCCATGAGGCCGAAGTTACCCTGCGCTGAACCTTTAGCACCTGTCTTTAAAAAACCTACAAACAAAAAAATATATATTTTATCAGGGCCAAGTCAGTATAAATTTGGAGCGGACATTATTTAAGCCACTAACACCAGTTTATTCTCACTAAATTTTATGCGTTACGTGTGCCAATATTTCCGACGGAATTTACATCTAAAATATTGGTGTCGCAAATTTGTATTAAGTGGTGTTTAACTAGAATCCACGTCAAGAAAAATTATGTTATGTATACGAAATATGTCGATCAACGTAGATATTTTTATTAATGTTGACGTAAAATGTACATAAACATTGTTTCTACTTTAACGCACGATGAGCGATGCTGAGTTTTAACGGAGTTGGATGAAAATTGTGTCATGTGGTATTTTATTGCAGATTTTATCCAAATCCTTTACTAGTAAAATTTAAAACTAACGACCAAAATTTTTAAGCACAGTATTCGAACTTAAATAAACAAGTACCTGAGCAGAGCCAGAATGCCCGCATACAGAGTTTACCTTGAAATTTTACGTGAAAAAAGATTCGTTTAAATTTACGCCGCATGCAGCTTAAACGTATCACAAAATTAAATTGATGTACACTACTAGTATATATTATATCTACAGTACGTAAAAGAGATCCACTTGTAGCACTCACTGTTCTTCGTTACATAGGGCAAGAAGGCTTTAAAACGAAAGCTTTAAAGCATTGAAACTCTAGTGTAACGAGTATTTTAATAAATTAATATTTATTAATATTAGTAAAAAATTAACTTTTCATAGCTTGACCAAAACCTGACCATAGTTTATAGAGCAATAATAGTTATATTCAAAACTTTAATAATAATGTCTGTGTTGAATATATAATATAATATATTGGATCTCTTAGACAATGCTGCAAATCACATAGTAAATCGATACTAAATGCATCAAAAGATTTTGGCTATATAAGAATAGATTACTTTCTATCTAT
>DWPT01007830.1:0-10557 GCA_018251895.1 Agathymus mariae mariae
AGAAAGTAAATTTTGGTGTCATTATAATGCAAATAGCAAATTCATTTGCTGCAATCACAGTTATAGTGCTTTTATTGTCTATTGTGAAGTATGAATGTAGGTAATATTTATCAATCACCTTTATATCAATAAGAACAACATACGCACAACTTTTTTAATGAAAGAACATCCTCGATGCGTGCAGCCACGCCGCGCCGCGCCGGCCGCCGTACGATCCCGCGCTCGCCCCTTCCCTTCTTCCATTCCAACATCCATCAGATCAGTCAGGTTCAGTCACTTGACGGTAAGCGCAAGGGACGGTTGTACGTGCACGACTCGCCAATCACGACCGACATTCACGCGGACAACTGGGTCACGGGGTCTGTACGTGTATTGACAATATAAACTTATTTGTTTAGTGCTGTGAATGGTTACAGTGGCAGTGCTCTCGCATTGTGATCAGTGGAATAACAAACCAGCGGCCCTTTTGAAGTGTAGGTGATGCGTGCGTGAGCGCAGCGCATGACGTGCTACGAAACGCTGAGAGCTTCGGCACCCGCCGCGGACGCTCCCATGGCGCACCACTTCGTTAAGTGGTGGCGCAACAAGTTCAGAAATGGATATAAGAAATTCAGCAGTGAGTATCCATATTTAAATGAAACCTATAGTATTATTGATATTATACAAAAGCATTCACGATACTATATAGCAAAATAACATTCAATTCGAAGTTTCGCAAATTCTTTTTAAATTTATGATGTTTTTAGGTGGTTCATTATCAGTTTTATTATTATTTTCCCCAGGACGTAGAACCGATATACATAAACAACATCGTACTTTTTAGTCAGCATCTTTTTAATTTTTAACTATGGAAATGATCATTAGACCTATTTTAAGAAACAAATAGTATGCTAAGTAAAAAGTGCTAATTTAGAAATTATATTGAATAATTAAATCTAGTTAACTCATTAATGAAATGAAAACCTTATGTACCTATATTGCAGATCACTTATAACGCTATCCATTTTAAATATATTTCGATTGGACTTCTTACAACGAAACATTTTTAATTAAACTGTCGTAGTATATAATAATCAGATGAAAATAAAATAACGATGTGATAATTTATTTAAATAAAGGGTTGTAACAACTAAACGACATAATAACTACATAATTATATCTACAAATTGGTTTTCTTACATCACTTTTAGATTCCTAAGTTCGCTTGAAGGTACTTCTATTAGAAACACTCTTAATTTATAAGTTTTTAATAATATTTCTTCAGTATAGAGTACATAAACTAAAAAAATGTAACGTTACACGTTTAATTTACATTTATTTGATGCTAATATAAGTAATATGATAATATATATTTGAAGTCTTATAATATAATTCTACTAAAAAGACATTAGGATATCACTTATCCTTTGTATGCATTTATTCCAACGAGAGAACTTGGTTGTTAATAAAATTGCCTACATTAAAAATATTGAAACATCCGTTATTAAAACGAGACAGCACCTAATACTACTTCAAAGTGGATTGAGATCGCTTTGATCTTGGTCTATTTAGTTACGAAATGTGCGTTGAACACTTCAATTATAAAACGATACTAACTTTTTCGTTTCAACTTAGCGGTACGTACTTACGTCAAACTGAGAATGTGTTGTTGCGTCTCGTGAGGTGCCTCAACGCATTTTCGTTCATATTTTATTAGACATAAAGTCCAATTGACTATTTTCGTGTCAAACACTTTTAATATAATATAGTATAGTTTAGACGCAAACCCAGTCGCGGCGCTCATTTGATTAACTTCAAAGGGAAAAGTTGAAAGCGCGTTGCCGAACCGGAGACAATGATACCTTTTATTTGACATCAAAGAATTCCCTACCCCTCTGTTTAAGTTCTCCTTTTACGTATTAGGTATGCATTTTGGATAATGTATGCGGCTCTACAAGCTATAAACGATGAACACTAATAAAAAATACATTTTTAGGGAGGTCGGTACTGTGTATTATATTTATTGTGATGCACTAGAGCTTGGGACTTGGTACTCCAGTACGCTCCAATGCCGTTCAGTGGTAAAGTCGTAATGATTCCGACACAAGGCTGTTTTAAGATAATAACCGACTTCATAACGTGCCCTTTGAAGAAGGGAAACGCTACTGATACTTCGCCCCAAGTGGTCAGCCAAAAAAACCTGATCACGCGTCAGGTTATTTAATTTTTTAGTACGTTAAGTAATAAATATAAAGTTATGTACCTAACGAAGCAAGCCAATGATTATTCTAATAACTGTCTTCTAAGCTATACGGATTAATTAACTTATCTTACGCCACAACACGCGGGAGTACGCGTATTGCTAAATTTGCTGTTTATAAAATGTGTATAATTATTCAATTAGTCAGGCATCATAAATTAAATTCTTTTAATCATAATACTCATTAATCATAATTATATTATCATTTTAACACATGGTCGGGCGACTTGATGGGATTAAAATATAATCTTTAAAAAGTTAAAATATTTGATAAACCTTACTATTCGTAGAATACAAAGCATGAAAGAATGTATTTAGTTATTGTTGTAACTATATAGGTTTTCGACGTGCGTGTGATATTACTAGATACTAGATTTAGCAGATACATTATTACTTCGTATACCGTATATATCGTAAAGGTGCTATACTAAACGGTAGTAGAAGTGAAAATTACGTGCATAAAAGTGTATTTACAAAATACATAACATAGAAACAAAACCTACACATTTATATTGTAGAAGTGATAAGACATCTTTCTAAATGATCTTAAACATCATTAGAGCGTATAGTAACAACCAACAAATATTCACCTCAAAAGTTATTGATTGCAACAGAATTATAAAATTCACTGGAGAGTTGTAAATAAATGAATGAGGACTCACATTTACAACCTCGCATGAGATTCTCAGTGTTTAGAGTGACAAACACAAATAACATCGCAAACACCGATAACATGAAAACATCTTGCTTCCAGTTTCCTATTCAGTAATCACCTTTATTTTGATCATGTGTTTGCGACAAAAGTAAGGTTAAAAGAAGTTTTTATAAAATGTCATTAAACTAGATTGTGTTACTGTTAGACTGTTGGATGGGTGGGTTGTTAAGATTGAGCAAAGGAATGTTACATATGGCTTGTTATACGCTATCTTTATAGTCCTCATAATCAATCAGGCCTGAAGGCCGATTACTTGATTGAGCAGCTTTGAGCCTAGGATGCTTGCCACGATAAGTCGTTTCTTACAGTTTTATGACTAGTTAATAAGGACATTATAAGTCAATAAGTTTTAGTTTAATCTTACCTGTTTTTACCTCTGAATTTTAATATGGTAAATCTTAAGATACATTTTTACGTTACGTATTCATATACAAAAAGTAGAATAACTTAAAGTAGTATTAAGATTGTAGTGCTTATTGACAAAACATGACCTGGACACTTATTTTGTGTGTAGGAATATTGTGTACAAAATTAAATAATGATTATTCGGTGGACTACCGTCAATATTGAACTGAGCAGTTATTATTATACAATGACAACATAAGTTATGTCAATAATCAGATAGCCTAGTCGCTATAAAGTTGGTATCTTGCCCGGCCATTCGTATTTTGCACCAACTGTAAAGTAGCATGGTAAAACATTCTGCATATTTTTATCAAACGTGTCTGCCGACTATGCAGTCCGCCATGCATCCATGCAGGTCATCGTGCTAATGAGAATAACTACACACATTTGAGAGGAAAGGAGACCCTAAGCCCATCGGTGAAGATTTTATGGGACCTTTGTTATTATCTACTACGTTACTATCTACGTTTTTTGTAGAAGACCACTCGAAGTGATAAGATCGCTCGTTATTTATACCTAATTTATTATTTCGAAAAAAAATATCTCACGGATGATTTATGTGGTATCTACTATTGAGATACTACGTCAAAACGTAGTACAACTAATGTATTGTATTATTTGATTTGGAAAAGCAGTGGTAACCTTAGTGGCTTTAACGTGGTTCTCCCGCACGAGAAACTCAGGACAGCACCCTGCACGCATGTCTAGTTTTTCAAATTATGTGCGTATTCAAATTTAATTAACTCTTGCCTCGGTGATGGAAAACCATTGTGAGGAAACTTGCATACCTGAGAGTTCTCCATAATGTTCTCAAAGGTATGTGATGTCTGCTAGCTCGCACTTGGCCTGCGTGAAGGACTATGGCTATTATCTTCTCATTGTGAGAGGAGACCTAAGCCTAGCTACTAGCCTAGCCTAGCCTAGCCTAGCCTAATTGGTCAAAATATAATAAAAAAGTGTTTGTCTCCTAACATTTATTCATATTGTTATGTATTTATGTCACTGTTTAAAGATGAAATGCAATAAATAAGTACTGTAAAGCATTTTGCGATATTTAAAGATATTCGTAAACGTTGTATATTGGCCTTGGATATTTCAGGAATGTGGCGATGTTCGATTTATAAATTGCACATTACCCGTTTGAGTACAGTAAATGGCCCCGATATCTTTTGTAAGCGGAATAATGTTTTTTTCTAAATTCAATGCTCGAACTTCTTTATAGGTGTCTAATAAAGGATCTTTAATCCTATCAGACCTACCTTGTAACTACCTACAATATACATTGTACAAAGTAAATGTAACATTAGATTTAATTTGTCAGGATATTTTTTTAATTGGTATCTACATTGTCATTTAATTAACTAAAGGAGATCACTTCCTTGAGTCCTGCCAGTGGTTCTGTTTGACACTCTGCGGCACCGGCACAGTACCTACTTGTAGTAATGATATAACTAATCTCTTTATAATGTATATTCGTTAGCCGTTTATAATGTGGCTTCTAGACGATTTCATCAATCGAGATTAAATTCCCAGTACTGTAAGCTTGAAAAAATCGCGTGAATAACTATTTGTAGCTGTTTATTTTCTTTTTAACGTAAAAATATATTGATTTAGAGAGAAGAAGCGCCGTCCCTTTGTAATTTTTAAATGCACTATTTTTAATGCTCATAAATGAAAAAAATCGGTTAATATCCTACAAACAAAAATGTTGTTTTTTTGTCCATTACCATTCTCTCCCTGCGTGCTTTTCTGCGTAATCAATATGATAGGGACGTTAATCCGATTGGAATTATCCGTCCTGACTTGATTTTTAGGTTGATCGATGAGGCCAGAGGACGTAATCTTACTTTCCTTCAACAGTCGCACACAGTCAATTGAATTAATAATATCCACTTTAGTTACTTTACTCTGAGTTGTACCATTCCTGTGAAACGGTTTTAGGTTTATGATATTTATATACCTAGCACAGTCGGTAGTAACTATAATTAGTAACCCAATTAAATGAGCAGTTAGACGCCAACTAATGGTAACTATAATAATGTGCAATCATAAAACTAAATGCGTCACCGACGTGTTGTTGATCAAGATAGAAGCAGGCACTCGACTTGATTACTGTCTGTGACACTTGGAAATATGTTAAAATCAATTCACAGTTGTTTCTAGTAACTATTCATCAGTTTACCGTATTACACTGGTTGGTAAAAAGCCCGGATCCAAGCAACCAGCAGAGATCTCAGTTTGTATTACGCGGCAAGGATGGATAGAGCCCCTTATGCCCCTAGATATTTTAATTTGTTCGTGTCTCAACTGTGGGTTGCTGCATATTAAGATTATCGGGCGAATGACATGAACAAAATAAACGTAACTACAATAGGTTTCACAAATAATTACTTTACATTAATATTTACTTCTTAATAATATTACATTACAGCATACAACGATCACTTCGTACTACTTAGTGTGACAAGTTGAATAGACAAAATACCTAATATACTAAAATTTACTTAACAACTAATTCAAAATATGAACTATAAAAGATATAGCGGCCCCTCCGACATCTTTCGGGTTATACAAATAATTATATACCTGTATTTTAGGTACTTAGGTATCCGATCATCTGCGCAATCACATGTTCTCATTATATACCAGGTTTCATTAAGATCCGTCTAGTTGTTATTGAGTTATAAAAGGACATATTACAAAAAATGGTATGTACCTACCGACATACTACAGATTTATATAATAGTATACAAATATTCGTATGCAGTGAATTAATTATTAATAAATATGTTTTGTTACATTAGATCAAAATTGCTACTAGCGCTACGCCGCGCGCCTGTCTACATATACTAACTTATACAGATTCTTAATAAAAAACAAGTTTTAAGCCCACGTGGTGGAAGCCACGGGCGAAAAGGTTGGCTATATAATTCTAAATAATAAGAGAAGGCAGCGGCGAATCTCAAAAGATGTTCTAAAGCGGGCGGCCGGTGTAAGACACGTCGGGCGCTGTAGCGTTTCCTGGAAGGCCACGAAAGCGGATCGACCCATGCCTGGTTGGCGTCCACATCTGCCGCTAATTTCACTTTTTGAAAAAAGAATTCTCGTGTATTCGATTCACTTCTAACAGAAGCTCAAGCCGCTTTCGGAGAAGAACTCACGGTGAATTTGCCTTCATTTTTATTAAGTTCTTAATTGTCGTGACCTGTATCGTGGTGTCTATTATCTATGAGCACCGTATACTGTACTTGTAATGACAACAAAACAATTATTGTAGTTATGGAATTTACGAAACCGTCATCAAGTCAAAAAGACTGCAGACTACACGGCAGCGAAAATAATGATCATTGGCATCATGTAATCTTATGTTTGTAACTATCTCACTAATCTATAAAAAAAATAGAGCGTTATAGTCGGATCGTTAATTAAAAATGTATATTATTTATTTGAGTATTAAAGTTTAGTATAAATAAAAAATATAACGGGTTAACACTTTTTTATAATAAGCAGACGAATTGGGTAGCTGTGATATTTTTGGGGAATAATTTTTATGAAGCCATGTATATTATTGCTAGTATTGTATTGTAAAAATTGTAGGTACCGTTTTGAACTTTTAAATTAAATTCATTAGCCTCTCAGTTTAGGGCTTACGTACTTTCTTATATGACTAAGTAAACTCCATCTACTACTACGTAGCTATGAAATATCCCATCGAATTATTCAAATGTACAAATATCGGACTGATGTGAATTAGTTACGAATATTAGTAGATAACAATAGTTATTAATCACCACGATATTCTAGTGCAGTGGACCCCTCCACTTAGCAACGAACAAAATAAAGCGTTCAAAAAATTTAACCTCCTAGCGGTCACCCATCCAGCTAACGGAGACCGACCGCGCCATTAGTAAAATCGATCACTCAGACTCACACAAGCCCCCGGTCTATGATCGCTACCCTTTTACCGGAATGGGAAACTGTAACATTTTATTATTACTATGCAGCTAACCTTCAACGACATATTTCACGTTAGTAATAATTACGAATAGGTCGTCAAGGTTAGACATAGTTATCACGAAACTGTAATCTGACACTTGTAATTTTGCTCTTAGATGTAGTAAGGTGTAGTAGTAAGTAAATGCATACTTAAAGCATTTTAACACGTCGTTAAAAAAATCTTACGTATATTAATAAAAGATACAGGTGATATTCTTCGACGGTAGAATTTTACTATTGGTAGTGCATGAAATAAACAAAAGTTTCTTAATAGCTGACTTACTCTTCGCATCATTTTTTTTCATATCGCTTGTTATCACAGAAGTGTGTGTAAAAATGTGTTCAAGTAAACACTTGAATTTGAAAACACAAATTCGTAAACATTTTGTCGAAACACTTATGAACGTCATTTTTGCTTCGATTGAAGAATAAACAATTTAAAAAGAAATTTATTGAGGTGTTACAAAAGGATTTTATAGTTTGTTAAAAGTATGTTTGTAGAAGTATTTTTAATTTTTAAATCTATATAGAGTTTGCAATCAAAGTAGAAGCCAGCACGAGTTTACAAGCTTCTAAAGACCACATTTTCTTTTTTTAGTATAAACTATAGAAATGGAAAAAAATGTTAACACAAAATACATAATTTTAAAAATTTGAGATGTGTGCGGAATTCCCTTTCGAGTCTCATGTACGGGTAACCGATATGCAAAATATTAGAATATCATTTTTATAAATCCTCTGTATTTTACATCTGTTCTGCACCTACTTCTGTCTTACGATTATAAATACCTTCTATAAAAACTCTTGTAGGTTCAATGAAAGCATGATTAGACTAACAACCTTTAGTTTGTAGTCCGTCACAGCAGACGTCTGGATACTTCTAAAAGAAAGTTAATTTATTTTTCTACACAGACAATATCTAGATTATTACGAGAGCGCGTGGCACGCTGTTAGCTCACCTATAGCCATTAAGCAATGAGAACGGATTATACTACGAGTAGTCTAAACTATGTAGGTACAGTTACACAATGGTCGTGTGGTGTGTTCGCCCGTTACTATGACGATACCCTACCTACCTTCGTTTGCGGGTCGACCCTCGCATTCTTTTACATTGATTTAAATTACCTAATGTAATGTATTATAATGCTCAATGTATGTTGGTTAATAGACAGAATGGACACATGTTGTCATCATATTTGTAGGGTATTTAATTAAAGACATTAATTTAGTCTGAAAATTTAAAACTTCTTCGTGATTATATCTTTACTAAATTTGTTAGAATATGCAGAGTTACAGGGTACAATACAAAGTGGCCAGGATATTGTAGAAGAAAGATTGGCATAAAATTCATTTGACTTCAACATAGTTGTATAAAAATAAGTGGGTATCTGCTAGATTTTATCATCCCAAGGTCGTTCAGAAATTTAACCATACTTATAAAATCCTTCCCCCAAGCAATTTCGTTCAAACTGATACCGAGGTAACATGCGTACATAAGTCACGACTTTGATCAATCGTCACATTGTTTATGTATGTAAGTGTAGCTACTACTAATTTGGACCTATCCTATACTTGTTTACTATTCATCAGTCCATCCTCGTCCTCTGAGAATGAATAAACCAACTATAGCCTAACATAAATGAAGTTAGTCATGAGTGTTTTGATGAAATATGTGCTTAGGAGATAATATAAAACGGTTCTTCTTATTCTTCATTCGTTACGTAGATCATTTAATTTTTTATATTCTATATTTTTTCTAATCCAAAGCAACTAAAATATCATTATTGTAAATGGAATTAATGAGAAAACGGTAACTAGAAACAAATCGGTTGGATGCGTGACAATTTTGTAACGATTCCACGCTTCGGAAAGCAGCAGCGTAGGGTAACATAACCAGTTGGTCCAGGGTGTTAGTTAGAATTTCGATGTGAAACTATTTTGAAGTTAACATTGACTCAATAGTATCAATACATATGCTACATAATACAATATTAATATGTTCACTGCTGTTTCCAGTTGGCACCGAAAGTGAGCGGACAGACACCGAGGAATTGGTTGGAAGAACGTCGTCGCAGTGTTCTGCGCCTCCGGACCTTTTACCGAGTGAAGCGCGAGCGCTGCTTCAGCCGACAACACCACCGCCACTCCAAAACAGGACGTCACATAACACTTATCCAAAAAGAGCATCTTCACCTGCAACTTTAGCAGATGCCATTGAAGACAAGCACCCTAGACTAAGATTTGAGGTAAATTCATTAATGTGAAATTTTTATTATAGCCATTAGACCCAAAAGATATGTTATAATTTAGATATTTTTTTCGAAACAGCGTGAATGTGCGGTTTCTGGTTAATCAATAAACTTCAAAAAGTCAGGCACGAAAATTATCTTTTTTAAACAAAATAATGATAGAAAACGTTTTACGCCTATCTGTATAAAACATATCTCGGCTTTTACAACATCGTGCGCATCGGGAGCAGTAGTAATTTGCGGATCGTGGTCTGCTTAGTATTGATGCGGCTCGAAGTTCCAATCTTATTTCAAGAATGTGGCTCCTGCCGGTAGAAAACTGCGACGTTAGAGCACAGTTCGTTCTTCTGCCATGCTTCCACGTAACATTCATTTTTATGAGTTGTAGATGACTCGAGCCATTAAAAGTTGACTCATTATTGGCTTGATAGTAGTTAAACCTTCTAGCGTATGCTTTATTTTAATAAAAATCAATTCGTCTAGTATGATAATGTCGATCCAAAACTGTAAATTTATGTGCAATCAGATACAATGTTTATCCAATGTAGATTTAATAAACGGGTCGTAAAATCACATGCTTTGTTTCAAATAGAACCAAATAAATACAGTCGCAAACTGTAAACCACGGGTTTAGATACATAGAGTAGCACCCTGTAAGCGGATTCCTTTATTTGACACGTTTATCTGTTGTTATTGTTATCTTTGAATATTTACAATTCACATAATCAACACGAGACGTATCGCGTCTCGCCGGACCATTCATGAACACCACTATGGGTCGTTGCTAGATATAGTTATTGAATAATGATATGAATCATCTATTTGTGTCATATCAGTCTGGCGAGCGGCTCGTCTTTATTCTCGTAAT
Organism: Agathymus mariae mariae; assembly: GCA_018251895.1. Classification (NCBI taxonomy): domain Eukaryota; kingdom Metazoa; phylum Arthropoda; class Insecta; order Lepidoptera; family Hesperiidae; genus Agathymus; species Agathymus mariae. Next base: position 10,473 of record DWPT01007830.1, read on the forward strand.
CTCTCAGATCGTAAAGGCATGACTAGTTTCCTTTTAGAGCGCAAGATAAGGGCGCCCGGCCCTCAGTGGACGCCACAAGCCGATG
>DWPT01007831.1:0-10556 GCA_018251895.1 Agathymus mariae mariae
ATATATATATATATATATATATATATATATATATATATATGGGTTTCTTTGAAAAGAGTGTCCATCATGTTCTTCAAGTTCGGCAACGCATTTGCAACTCTCGGGATATTGTACGTGTCCATAGGAGAAGGTGACCACTTACCACCACATGGGCCGTACGGCTGTTGGTTGTCCGCCTTTTACATTTAAAAAAACTAACACTATACCGTAAACTCTGTAATAGTTCTTAAACGTATCTCATCTCCTATCTAGAAATATATCTAATTTGTCCGTCCACCCCTAAGAGCAGCCCGTTCACATTGGCGCCTACTCTTGAGAATGTATCCTTACGAATTGTTGAAAATTGAAGTTTCTTGGAACCTCAACTTTAGTCGGTTTATCGATTCCAAAGCTAAAGCGGATGCGAGGGATCTCGGAGTCCCTGCCAAGATGCGGCGGTACATCAAACGGAAACATCTTTCAACCGTATAGAAAGCTCAGGTTTGACCATGTATAGAGAACTATTGACATATTTGGGATGATGCTGCTAAATGTCACCTATCAGCCATGCACTCTATAGAGAAGCGTGCACGAGGCTCATTGTCCCATTGGATTTGGTCGAAACCAATCTTCAAAGCCTTGGCACAGGCGTAGGGTTGTCAGCCTCTCGGTTTTCTATAGGGCACATTTACTTCTATAGGAAATTGTGTGCGTTGGAACTGTATGAAAAAAATAGCCCATCGCTTATTTTATATAAAAAAAACAACTCCTTGACATCAAGCGCTAGTTAAGTTGTAGTACTATTTTCAGGAATTGATAAAACTCTACCGGTAGCAATTGTCACATCAGGTGGACTGTGTTTTTGACTACTCATTACATACACATATATTATGCAAGTCGGTAGTATCCAATTCGTGAAGGCGAAAATTACAGAGAATTGAAAAGACAACGTCACATGAAGGTCGGATGCAATCACTGTTAACGCTTCCTCATACCAGTGGCAAGGGCAAAACAAAGGTCGCACGCGTATCAAACGCTTTTAGGTTTAATTTCACGCAGTCGCCGTCACGCATTTCAATGGTCGACACGTGTACTAACTCCATGAACGAACGTCCCACGCCGCGCTGAAAGCCGAACGCCCACTTCACCTAAAGGTTACATACAGTATTCACCGTTTATTGTTGAAAAAAAATTCAGTAGGAACTATAGGTCACTTCCTACTGATTGTTAAACTGAATGGTATTTAAATTTGTTTTTGAAAAAGTTGAACAAACTTATCAATATTTTTCGTATATCAAATTATGTAACTGTGTAAGCAAAGTAAACACTAGAGTTCAATTAGATCAGGTTCTGTTTTACTGCGACCGACTACGATAAAATTTCAAATTTCATGCAAATTCTTAAATCTACACCATTATTTATTACCGCTATGCACATGCTATACATACAACCTCAATTATTCATTCTCGAGATCCATCTCAATTTCGCAAGGCAGATGATGAAAAATATACTCTCAGATTTTATCGAAATTACTTAAGTATTATTATTATTACCCTTAAAAATAAAGCAAAGACACGCCTTCCCGTAATATGTTCACCCAATAAGTAAAATCAGCATGAAAAACTAAACTAATGATTTGAAATGTTTATAGCGCTGGCAAATAACAAAGTAGAAAAGTTGAATAAATTCACCACACACAAGTTCAATCACTGACATGCGCCAACAAGCGCCCACTCCATCACGTTTGATAATCGTGTGTTGATGCGGTTGAACATTTACATCGTAGCACAGGTAGCTATGCTAGATCAACCATTTGGTTTCTATGAAGAGCGTATATTCTACCATCGGGAGTTTCTAAACTAGTCCACCGTCCACTAAATATTTGTTGCAGCAGAATGGATCATATCCTAGATATACTCCGTGTGGAATTACGATCGACACTCATACATACGAAAAGCTCGATTGCTAAACAAACGATACATAACCCGAGTTACACACAAAATCAAAGCAATAATAAAAACGAAGTGAATATATAAAATATTAATATAACATCGACGCACGTCAGCACTCCATTCAACATTTGACTACTTACTCTATTGAGTGATTTTTACATAATTTACGACGCTATAAATTTCGCCCTCGCTCGGTTCACACCGTTGGCAACGAAAAAAAAGGTCGTCCAACTCTCGTTTCCTCTACATACTCGTATTCCGATGTTTAAAAATAAATACACTAACGCTTAAGTGGTGTATTAATAGCACCAACGAAAAAATAAAACTTTCGTATGTGGAGCGGTTTCCACATGTGGCGTATAAACAATAATAACGGTATGAAATACATTCGACGTTAAAGGGCCCTAGTAGCACATGGATCTCTGTGTACACCTCACCTGGTACCAAACAGTTTATTTGTATTGTTTCACTGTGAATGAATAATATTGATCTACATGGATGTTTGAAAAATGTTCTAAATAATAAACGCTCATACACTCACACCTACCTACTTGGATACTCTCGTGCCGCTGATGGCATTGACATATATAAACGACACGTTACAGACATCCCCCAAACGTGTAAATATTTGCCCCGGACGGGAATTATGCCCAGGATACCTTTTTCGACAGGGAAAGTCACCAACTGGGCTTCAGGGTCACCGTGTAGTTTACTACAATTAACGCCTTTAACTTTACTTTCCATGCATTAGTGAACTTTGTTACTGAGAATTAAATAAAATTATCAAAAAATTATGCGCTTGTGTGGAACGAGAAAACTAAATCCGAAATATCAAATTATTATCGTCTACCAATCATACACAAACCCTCCAAACATCAATGTGTTCACCTCCCTCAATGTAACAAGTAAAACTATCAAGTTAAACCTGTTCCATCGTTTATATCTATGCACCAGAGCGTAACGTTATAATTTTAAAAGGCACCGTCGCATGTTCGTATAAATGGTAACTTACGAACGACTAGTGCTCATTTACACCGATTGTAATCGGAGCAAAAGTTTTAAATATGTGTTCTGTATTAGGTGCTCTATATTATATATTTTAATTTGCGCAAATGAGCAAGCACAATCGCGATACTAATGGGTGTCAAGAGCCCCGTACATAGTCGAGTCCAAGCCAACGTCTACTGTTCGTGGTGCAACGTGCTGGGCAACGTATGTGACAATGGCACTTTGTTTTTCCTGTTCGAGGTAGCTAGTCTCTGCACTACCCAGCTCAATCCCGACGGTACTTGCATGCTAGTGAGTTCTTTACCCGACTAGCCACCATTTTATTTCCGAAATCATCAACAGTGAATTTTTTAATTCACATCAATCGTGGTGTCGCGTCTGCGTTGAGACGCCTTTAATTTAACGGCCGTCTATGAGTGCCGGTGACCATCTTACTAACGGATATCACGTTTGCTAGTTGATCGGCTATTCAAATAAAACAATTGTTCAAGTTATAGTTTAAGTCAACGTATCATCCTGTCACCCTCTTAAGGTAATTTGATGTAGAATAACGAATACAACAGTAATCTGTTTATATGACTCTGCACCTATATCGATTTTAATCTGATCGAGGCATATCAGACTGCGTCCGCTTAGTTACCGTCCAAATCGGACTTGCTGATATATCGGTGCAAAATTGTACTACGAGACAATTGCAAACATAAATATTGTTATAATAAATCCAGCATTATGTTCGCTTTAATTTAATTTTCTACGTTTGATTTCAAAAATCAATGAAAAGTTAATTTCCACACGAGAGACGTAACGAAAATTTATCACTCAATCATTGGTCACTTAGCTAAATATCTGTCATTCGTTTGAAATCAAACATAAAAGTTACTACTTTAAGTCTTACGCACTTAAACACAAATACGCTTATAATGTACAACTTACCTCATTTATGTGTTTATAGGTCTTGATAAGGTCCACACTGAGTTTTCTCAACGGTGCCGCTGAGGGGTCGCGGAAGTGTTGCGGTATCCGCGCCTGCATCGCCTGGACAAGTAGAAACTTTAGCTCACACCAAGTTCAACTTTAAACATAAATCATGATAACGCTGCTATATACTATGTATACTATTGAATTACAAACAGTATTACAAAAGCTGATAAAATTTGTATTGTCCAAATATAGAATGTATGTAACAAATATTCAATTAATTATATTAATAATACACTATATTGTATATCATTAAATGGATGTCATACTCAATGAATAAATGAATGTTATGTAAACTACTCATGCAACATTAAGAAAAGCTAATCCACGGATACTAATACAGAAAAAAAATACATTATGGTAATATTAAAAGAAACGTAAAGAATCAGATTAGTAAACTATTTTTGACAACAATAAGCCATGCAAACATTTAGGTAAATTGGAATAAATTATATGTTGAACGTACATCTGAATCGAGTCACCAAGGTAAGTTTTATTGATTAAAAAACTTAACAAAAAAAATATAATTATGCAACGAAGATATTTTTATGCGGTTCAATTGCTGGCATATTTATATGTTTTGGGCGTGTTGTACCGAATTTCAATATTGTTTTTTATTAAATCAAATCCGAAAGATGACATGACTCGATTCTCGTGTTCCGGAATACACTACGGTGCCCCTCCCTGGTCAATTCAAAATGTTTTACTCCGTCATATTTATTGTAACTTCAATAATACAAAATTATTTAAAACGATTACTTTATCTATTAACAGTTTAAAATAACATTTTTTGATGTATACATACATTAGTACACTTTATATATGACAGAATAAAAACTTTTCTGAAATATCTAAACAAAACCTGTGATACTAATTTAGTGCCTATTTTAAAGTGATAACTGATAACTGTTGTAACAGAATACGAAATCATTATTGAACATCGCAGGACAACTGTCCATCTTCGCGCTTCAGCATTAAACAACAGAGCAGCCGGGTGGATAGCCGCAATTCCAGCCAAGTTAAAAGGAAAAGTCGCATGCCCTGTAAGCCCGCTTGTAACTTGTAAACATAAGTATACCCTTGAAAATATTACTGGAGTCTGAGCCAGTGCGTGTAGTCTGATCAAATGAAGCAGTGCGAACAAAAAGCATTCGCCGCTTGGGCAATGGCACTAACACATCTAACTCTACGATTCCATTTCTACATCTAACAGACAACAAAATCTAACATCTAAAGTAAACACGTCACATCACAAACACCGATATGTCGTAACATTAAATTACCTACAGGTAAATGGTGGGTACTCGGACCGTTTTACACGAGACGGTTCGCATAAACATTTACTGAACGCATTCGATACAAATGGTTCACAATGCGTTGAATGCCTTCCCTTGTGTTATTAAAATCGTGTCTAGTTAATCGTTTATGAACACTTGCGAAATGTCATAGGAAGCACTACTGGCAAACTTTACAATGGATAATTAAATAAATTTGGTTATCGCATAGTAAGACCGCATGTTTTCGGATTTGGCGAGTCTATTAGTGTTGTGCATAGGGTGAAACTTTTTTTGAAAATAACTTTAAATATAACAGACGTATAAACTTTTTAATTTTGATTTTTTTTATTTGCTGTAAGATTATTATGTTAAACAAGATATTTTCTTAATCTAAAAAAGATATAAATAAGTTATTTTCTATTTGAAAAGTCAATTTTTCCGAATGGTAACTATCAAATGTATAATAATTAATTGTTGATCCCGAACGATATCCGGATATAAAAAGATTTTTTAAATTGCAGCTACACGTTGATATCTGATATAGACTGGATTACAAAGTATTTTTTAGAATTCAAATCGAATTGTATCCGATTTACATTATTTTTTAAATATTTTTTTAATGTTAATAAATAAATTTGGTAAGATGGTGATTTATTATCAGGTTCATAATAACTTAACGCGTTTTAACTTTAACTATTGACCTTCAGGTCTCTCTTTCTCCAGAATTGATCATAAGACTCCCACTCTGTTTGAAACGGCCTATCTCCGACCCATTTCTTATGTACAACAAAAATATAAATCATAAATAACGGAGGCATTGTTTGTTTGGACATAAAAAATATAAAAACATGAAAATAAAACCTTCTTCCTTGGGAGCCGCTAAAAAAATATTTACCTACAGCGGTTTGAGCGGTTGTCAACATTATATTTATATAGTGTTTCTAAGGAATACAGCCTACGAAACTGAATATCGGAATTCATATTTTTTTAATAAACAAAAATTATGAATAAGCAATTTTTAAAGAATATAGTGTTACAGGAATTTTAGAAAGTATTTAATAAAATATTTTGAGTGTCTTAAGGATATAAATAAAACCTTAAAAATAAAAAAGAGTGACAATTTCAATAAAATAGATTTTGAACTGTGCTAATTATTGGCTTTCTTTATATTTAATATAATTTCCACTGGAATAGGAAAAAAGTATCGATGTTCTTTATGTATATCGGTGATCCATACAATATTTAGGGATATTTATGTTAGGGATAGAGTACACTGTATAATTGTAATGCATATCAAATATCATCAATGTATTAAGTTCCTATTCCGTACAGATGTTTATACCATCACTGCTTGCTTTATAACATGTATTGATAAATACCTACTATCCACGTGAAGTTGGCATTATTATTTTTATCGGCTTTAATTAATGAATAAATTCACAACAAAATTGTAATATTATAATGATTTCAATATTTTGCTACTTATTTGGGTAAAAATGTCCTCGGTTAAAATTTTACGGTGATAATTTCTGTGTAAAAAATAAATATTCGTTCTCAAAAGGTTGGATGGAAATAAATAAGAAATTTTCGGTGTTTTATAAGATATGTTTTATAAAATATGCGCAAGAGTACTACGATCTGATTCCTCAATTCCCTTTCCATCATCGAACAACTTAAACGTCTGTCGTTGTCCCTTTAGTACGGACGACGCGTTTTGCTTCGTCATTTAGCATGGAAGGAACTGGAATACTTTGCCCGCGTCGGTGTTTCCATCCCATTACAGTGTGGATGACTTTATGTGAAGAGTGAATAGGCATTTTCTGATTCAATTCGTTTTACCATATAAGGCTACATCGCCACTTACCATCAGGTTGGACTGTAGTCAAACATACATAAAAATATAACCATAATTTTGCACAGTTACCGCTTAGTAGGCAATAACCTAATGCTTTCAGCTTACTGGGGAACCGCCATGTAAAATAATGGAGACGCATTCCTTATATATTGCCTCGAGGGCGGTGCTAAGATCCGGATGATGACAGAGAATCACTTACTCATACGCTGATTGCTTCCGTGAGCATAATAAAATATGATGCAACCTAACCTATATATGGTTTTTTTTTATATAAGCAAGCTAGTCTACCGGTGTCTACACGTACTTTTTCAGTTATTGCTGCTTCAACTGAGTTAAAATAATATTCAAGGGTTGACTGTTAGAGAATGCCATTAGGCATAAGCCCGCCCGTTAAGTACTACATAAATAAATAATGAAAATGTCATAAAACTTACAGAAGATTACGCGGATGCAGTCGCGGGCATCTGCTAGTAAATAATATTAGTATTGAAACAAATTTACCTTGACACGGGAAGAAACCTAATCTTTTCTCGCGGGAAACCCAAGTAGAGACAATTCATTAATTAGCCCAGTCTAGACTAGCAACGTAGACCGTTAGCAGTTCGTTTTCCGGTAAAACATCGCCATTTACTGAATTAGAACCTGTAGTTGATAATTAGCAACGCTTTCGAGACATAATTTACTTACCTACTCGTGTTATGTCTGGATGAGATGTTGAAAACGGTTACGATACAACAGTGGAAATCAACTTTGCATACTTCCAACACTACACGTTTTGCTACATTATAGAAAGGGCTTGCAAGATTTTCTTTTTTTTTATCGTAAATAGCTGAAGGTAGCATCCCGGCCGCCTGGTTGTAAGTAATATAAGCGGTCAATCAACGTCGGTCACACCAAAGGCAACACGTGGCCGACCAACCCACGATGAGACTTGATATTTTGTTTATAAAAAAATTCTTTCTCTCTACATTGGACATTGACACCGAAACACTAAATAAATTGACTCTCGACAGGAGGTGGTAGAGCTCAGCGACCGGCTAAAAGAGGGACCTCATTTTCGTTGTCTGTTCACAAAACCGTAGTGCACCGCGAAAACTACAGATCCAGTGGAATTCAGGAACGACTCCGGCCCTTACAAATCATCCCGTTATATAAAATACGTGACAATAATTGTATTTTAAAATTGCACCTTGCCTCCATAAATATAACATTAGGTATAGAATTCCGGAATTGAAATGTTGCTACTAACGATCTGAGATACATTAACTGTTCATATTGACGAATTTTTAACGTCATGTAAAGTTTAATTTTATATGAACTTAATTGATTAGCCATATAAAATGCCCGTAGAAATTCGCAAGAAACTTATGTTAGAACGCTCAAACTTTACGTTCTTTATCAGAGACGCCTGATACACTGATAATATTTTTACTTAAAACATGCCGGTGCATTCTTGGTTTTGTATTTTAAGATAATTTCACGTTTTACTGTGTAGGTGTTAAGGATCTTTAAAATAAGTTATCTTAACAAGCACAGATGTTAGTATGGTTGCCAGGTGTCCGGATTTTTATTTACAGGGACACGTCTCGATTCAACCACCAGCGATTCCAGATGTCCAGTTTTGAAATAAATCGATAAAATTTTATTTTAACCTTATCATAGGTCCTTATCATCAAATTTTGCTAAGGCTGAATGTAACGGGAAGCTATTGTGCATCTTCGGCACATACAACCGATTTATCTATTCGTAGACCTGGCAACGTTGTGGGGCTATTATTGTCCACTGTACATCGTCCAAACCGTCTCGTGCATCATTTACCTTGGCGGGGTCGCGGAAGCGCGCGGCGGCGCTCACCTGTATGTCGGAGGGCGCGCTCATGACGGCCAGTTGCTCCTCAGCTACGAGCCGTCCGTACAGCGGCACGTGCCGCCGGTCGCCGCCGGGTGGCTCGGCAATGTTGCCGCCGACCACACCAACTGGAAACAACACGAAACGTTAACGACACATTCACATTCAGCAGACGGTGGAAGCTATTACATGTCTGAACGGTGCGATCGTTATTGATCTTTGTTTTAGCGCTACGAATAGTATACCTATAAATTCAAGGCGAAGCAACATTTGTGTGTGGCATAATACGTAGCACATAATACAATTTTACATCGATTTACATAACCAATATTACGATCTGGCTGGCTAAATGCGGAAGGATGAAGTACACATCTTTGGTAAAATGTTAAACAACTTGCAGATATGTACGTGTCATGTACAACGTAAGCGTGTGATGTGATAATTAATTAAATTTGGGTAAGCTAATTTGATGGAGGTCGCAACCATTCAGGTTTGTTAACTGTAAACAAGTCCAAGCGTTGAGCACCACACGCCTAATAAATACTTATTTTGTTATATAATTGTAATGTGTACAGTTTGGGAGGGTTAGGCAGCGGCGTTAAAATAACCAGACCCAACGAGTGCATTTTGAACACTAATTTATTAAAGTAAAGTAAAAATGCTTATCGTAAATGTAAGCATGATATGTACGTACATACTGCGGAACTGCAGTTTTGCGTTCGGTATAGTCTCAGATATCTAAAGACTCTTGTACGGCGTAATAGCCCGTACATCCTGCCCACTCAAAAAAAGGAAACCATTCCAAGTCAAAAATACTAATAAGCCTTGTAGATACTCGTAAAACTATAGTTCAGCCAGTAGTAAATACGATTGTAAATTATTACAAGTAATAATAATGAGTTAAATGTAAATGTTATAAAATGATTTTACGTGCCTTAACAAGGTGGAAATGACAATAACACTTATAATTACTAAAATGTTATAACAAAATGTCCCGTGTCTTGGATAACTCGTTAACTACGCGCACTATTTACGCATTATATAATAATAATATGTTATAATAATTATTTTATACCATGCGACAACACTGTCGAAACTGCGCAATATGAAGACGAAATTTACTGTCTTTCAAATAAAAGTGATGATTCACTGTAAACTCTTACGCTGGAGGTATGCAATGCATACATGCAATGTTAGGATTTCATATATTTTGCATTTACATCGTTTAAAAACTCAGTATATCTTTAAAAATAATATATACAACTTGCTTAGATTAACTCGAGTTGTAGCTGAACCGTTGCTTAAACAAAGTAAAATATATATTTCACAATGATATCATTACTAAATATCGGTCCTTGTTACCATGAACTAAAGTCAATAGCCCTTTATTATCATGGCGATCGTTGGCGGCCTACGCACCGTAGGCGTTTATGGGCGGACGAGGCCACTCACCAAGAATAGGTACGATCCCAATCTCATGTATACAAAAATACAAACACCAGATAATAATCCAACTGTTTACTTTCACAACGATAGCCTATTCAGAATAATGTGCATCAATGAATTAAAGGTTTATCGTGTATCGTATACATCGGATGTTTGATTAACGTTTCGTTAGCTATACTAACGTTTCAATACGTCACTGAATACTTATAGTTT
>DWPT01007832.1:0-10555 GCA_018251895.1 Agathymus mariae mariae
AGATCAAGGTTATATATTTTTACACAGAGTACTTAACTTTTTTAAATAGCTTATTGTACATAGGTTAACAACTTCAAATCATAAAAATCTTCGTGGTTTATATTGAACCACGATGTAATTCACATCTGACAAATTTGAATTACTTTAAGTTTTTAAAGTCTTATTTATAACACTTTACCCCATTCCATTCTATCATATTAAAATATATCACTGGTTTGATTGACTTACCATTAACTTCTAGGTACATCTTCAATTAACATAAGCCCTTGAATGAATTCCCTTTATTAGTGTTGTCTTTCATATTGTATAAGAGCAATAATTTAATGAAACAGCAAATGTCAGTAAACCTTATCTTAATAACTTCTAATTGTACAACATATTGCTTATTGAATTTTAGAATTTTTATAAAAGATAACTAAATATTTACAAACTCAATTTTCGAATATCATTACTTTAAAATTCAATAAACAAAGATTATTAAAACTTGCGAATTCAAACATCTTATTAAAGGTTGGCTGCAATTATTATTTTTCCTAAGAATTAAGCATTACATTTTAAATGACACAAATTTTAGTAAACCTTATCCTAACACTTACTAAAATCTTATGTTGCTTTAAACTTGATAGTAAACACAAGTTAACACTTGTAGCATTGACTGGCAAACTGACCTCACTTCCCTTCAGAAAAACTATGCCATAGCTTAGAAATAGCATCTACATTGTTTTAAGTAATTTATAACTCTTGTTTTATTTATGAATGGATTGAAGTGAAACAAACTTTAAACTTTTAACATTTTGATGAATTTTAAACATTCAAAAAGGGTTTGTTTAAGTTGATAATAAGGTTTAATAAAAAAAAACATATTTTAGCAAAATTTTAAACTAGAGTTTTAGTCATTTGGAATTAAATCTGTTCGATATTTGTTGACTCCCTGTACTTTTTTATAATGCATGTTTCTCTTATAACTGCCTCTATTTAATCTGACATGCTTTGGATCATATTTCTGATATTGACTTGTGGTAGGTCCCACTTTGCAGTTGTTGCCATTTCTAAGCTGGTCAAGGGTTTGTGGTGGGACTTAGATCATTCTCTTGAGCTTATCCCAAATATGTTCTATCGGATTTAAGTGTGGGCTGCAAGCTGGCTACTATGACTTTTGAATATCAACCTCTTGAAGGTTCATTCAACCTGATTGACGATATTGGTGATGAGTGGATATGCATTATCGTATATTAAAATGAATGGTCATATCCAAAAAACCATCCAAAGGGTGCAACATGTGTTTGAAGGATCACCTCGACGTATCGAGTTGCAGTTAAACGCGTTATTGACGATTACCAAGTCTACGTGCATCAGAATTAACACCACTCCATATCATGATAGAGCCTCCATCGAAAGTCACGTTTGGAATTGTAGTAATTGCTAGTTATCGTTCGACTTTTCTTCTCCATACACGTTGTCGACCATCAGGAGCACGCAAAGCTATCCTACACTCGTCTGTAAACAAAACACTTGCCCATTGCTCATGAGACCAGTTAGCGTGTTCGCGGCCAATCTAAAGCCGAGCTACTTTCTGTGCTGTCGGAGAAGATGTGTTTCACAGGCTGGTCTTCGGGCTTTTAAATTAACTCCTTACATACGTCTTCTCACCGTATGCTGACTACATTCAAGCCCCTGGAGATATGAAGCCGCTAACGTTCTCGACGGCGGTAAGAAAAAGATTTCTTATAATTTCTAAGACGATAAAGCGATCGTCACGAGCTGATGTCCTACGTACACCCCCTCTACCTGGTCTTCAGGTGTAGCGGCCAGTCTCTTGATGGGTCAACGCTTGTTAGATTAATGCGACTGTTTGTGCAATCTGACTTAATGTCAAAGGAATTTTTAAGAATTCCAAGGCGTGTTTAGATGTTCAGTCATCACAATAAAACCAAAATACATTGAGAATTTATTGATAATCTTAGAATCACTCTTTTTCAGATACATTGGTGCACCAGTGGACTTCGAACTAGTTGACATTGACCCAAACGTAGACAACGATGATGACGTTCAGTATGCAATAACCACTATCAAGAGGAATGGTGTTGGGCTGAAGGTAAACACTGCTTCCGTGAGGACCTTGAGTATAAAAAAAAAAAAAAAAAAACTACATTCATAGGACAAACATCTCTCTTTCACAAAAATATATATTCTGGTGGATATTTAACTGAACCATTTATTTACACAGTCACACCCTCGCACTAGTATTCCCTGTGTTGCGGATGGCCTGGACATACACAAATATGTATAATCACCCGTGACCCGAAAACAAACATTTATGTCATAAACGTCAGCCCCTGGTGAGAATCTAACCAAGGACCCCTCGCTCGGCAGGCAAGGTATCTACCAACTGGTCTATGGGGTCATCAGTTAAACCTCAATTGAACCTGGGTTTGTAATGGCGAACAGATTTACTGGAAACTGAGTGTCATGGTTGTCTTTATAACTAGTGGTTGTTCTTATTATTGTATTTGACTTCAGTTACAGATGATGATGTGTAACCTGGACCAAAAACTGCCTTCTCTGGTACTGAAAGGAAGCATGACTCTAAAATTTTATGTAGTTTTCTATATATAATATTATCAATATTTTAATGTTCATGATATTTAACATCAATTATTACTAATTCATAAACTGCTGAATATTGAGGAAGACATATCTCAGTTACATATACTATCATTCATAATTCAAGAACACATACAAGCAAATATGCACACGCGTACATGCATGCACACGTAAGAATAGTTCATTCAACCTTGCATTCAATTTTTTTTCCTATTGTATTTTGTGTCAAGTTTACGAATAAATTCCAACATAATTGCACCTAAACAAATGTCATTATGACCCAGTGGCTGGCGGACAGATCATTGCATCTCCCATACAACATCTTAGGTGGAAGTAACTGGCTGAAAACTAGTGCTTCCCAGGACCTCAGTCCCGAGTAAGACAACTGAGCCATCTCTCGTTGCCTCAGATACTTGTGTTAATTTAGTTTATTTTTATCTGTATTTCTCATGTTTGTAAATTCATAAATATATTTGGAGGCAATTAACTGATATTATTATTAATTCAGCTATAATTTTGTAATAAATATGTATTTTCATTGTTTCAGGGTAACATTGAGACTAAGAGTGAAGCAGCTTACGTGACTTCCAGGAACGTGGCCCTCCGTAATGAATTGGACATGTATGCTTATGTCCTCAATTGTAAATCATATCCCGGCGTCTCCACCAGGCATAAGGACATTGATATTAGTATTATCAGGTATGCTTATAGGTGACCACAACACAAAAATATTATTTTTTGCTTTATCAACTCTTTCATACTTTCAAAATTACTGATCTTTTAAAGTTTGTATTTTAACACATTTAATAATACATGTATGTATTAGTCAGATTGTAAAAGTTGAATTGAAAGTTTTATATTAAGTGCGATTCATGATTTCATTATTAGTTACAATTTATATAAAAATTACATGTGAGTAGTGAGAGTAGTGAGATGGAAAGCACCATCGTCGCGAATATTACTCTAATGATATCTCCTAGCTCTGTTATGGTGTCTACCATGGTATAGTATAAATTTTCGATTACAACTCTTTCGTAGACAGAACACAGAAGGTGAATATGCTATGCTGGAGCATGAATCAGTACATGGAGTGATCGAGTCTATGAAGGTGGTGACTGCTAGCAACTCTGAGCGTGTCGCGCGGTTCGCTTTTGAGTTCGCTAAGAGAAACGGAAGGAAGAAGGTAGGTGTTCTAATATTATTATTTGTATAAGTTTCAAGTCGTCACAAAGTAAGTTGTGAACCCTCTGATGCATTTCACATAAATATACTTGACTGTATATAGGGCTCGATATGATATTACCAATTGACTCACTACTACGTGGCGTCTCAGAGGAAAACTGCGTGTGAGAGTCACTATTTATGTTTTTAATTAGAAGTGGCCTTGGCGTTATGAATATGGGCGGATCATGGACGGTGATCAACACCACTCACCGCTTTTAAAGTATACTCTTTTGTGAGTCAATGAAAAAAAAAAATAGAATTGATTTTGTGTGACTGTTTTGTTTTATTTTACCAATTGAAACTAATTGAAATGATAGTCCTCGACACGTGCGGCTGTGAACAATATACATTTTATTAATAAGTTACATTATTAAAGTGGATGTTTAAACTTAGAAAAACTTTATTGCATATCAGATATCGAAAAACTAGTTATATAGTTGTAAGTATAAAATCTATTTCTACAATATTCCTAGGAAGCTATTCCTTCATGATAACCGTTACAAAGGTAAAAGCAAAAACAATTGGAGTAGACATTTAACGTTTGTTATGGAGCATAATAGAGAATGAATGAATGAAATAACATTAATTCGAAGTTGGTTTTCCTACTGACAGTTACAGAACGCACTCATGGCTATGAACTGGCTACATATTAAACTCATGTCGAAGCAGTCTTATCCTGAAAGTAATCATCAAGTTTGTAGTAACCTTTCCGCATATGAACGCCTTTGACGTGAGTTTTTAATTTACAATATGGCATTTCTGTTGATCGCAATGAAATTTTATTATAAATATTTACACATCTGCCTATGAAAGAGCCACCAGTTTTGCTTATTATGAAATTTGGTACAGTCAGTTTAGCTTTATTCGAGACAGAAGTGCCGTTATGCTAGTCCATGAGCTGCAGAAGCTATGCAGCGGTTGGTTCTCGGGACCGTACGTCACGGTACATCGTCTGCAGGTGACGACGATACACAAGGCGAATATAATGAAGTTGTCTGACGGCCTGTTCTTGGAGACGTCGCGCCGCCTCGCCAAGGAGTACCCAGACATCGAACACAACGACATGATCATCGACAACTGCTGCATGCAGCTGGTGGCCAGGTGAGTGCCGAACTCGTTATGACCTGTGTTTAGGTGACAAAGTAATATCATGAAGATATTTACTACATTGATAGCTAGACGATCATCAAACTCACATCGTGGTTATACTGGCCAACCTCTCTATATTCACCGTATCTTCATCATACGGGCGTATGGCTGTCGATACATCGGTGAACTATGCAATGCTCATCCTTAGATGTTTTTAAAATTACCCATCTTTCAATATGGACTCGCTTGCTTGTATGGTCTCAACTTCCTTTTTACGTAAATAGCCGACAAACTAGCGGAGTGAGCGGTGACGTGACTCGCCTATGACATCAGTAACATTGGAATTTTTGTTTAGGTGATTGTTGGCATGTTTCGAACTTATATTACCGGCCGTAATCTAGGATACTCATGTGAAGTAGGGAAATGATCCGTTCTCGCGCATTGATCCACAGCAAAGCCGTTGTTGTTGTTGCCAGGCCTCACCAGTTCGACGTGATGCTGATGACGAACTTGTACGGGTCGATCGTGTCGAACGTGGTGTGCGGCATCCTGGGCGGGGCGGGGCTGCTCTCCGGCAGGAACTACGGCGACCACTACGCCGTCTTCGAGCCGGGCACCAGGAACACTGGTAAAGTCTAAATTAATTACAAGTTTTAAGTTCAAATTTTGTTTCCGAGTAAGTTTTTATAATTTTCGAAAGTCAAATTACTCTATCGCTTCAGCAAGTAACGACAGTGAACAGGGAAGATGCCAAGAAACTCCTAAGGAGAATATTTTCTGATCACAGTTACAGAGAAAGTTAAAGTGAATTTAAAATTCATCGAAGCTCTCTTACCTGTATAATAATTTTCCAGTTTTTACCTATCGTCATCAAAATGATTTTCACGATTACATAATTGCAGTTCCGTTAATCCGGATGCCATTTTTTACAGTTGTATCCATGTAGAGCCACTAGTTTTACAGGGCATAGATGTTAGCATAGTCTGTTTAGTTGTTTCTAGTGTCAAGATTGAATGTGAGTCTATGAACGAATATTTTTAATCTGTTTACCGTAAGTAAGGCTCTGCTCAAAGAGATCATTTACGTGAGGTCTTCTCAACTACATGTATGTACGTATGAGCGGGACTGTTTGAGTATTCATACAGGTAAATGCAAATCGGAACATGTTCTACAAGTTCCGAATTCAGAACATCATTGAAAACTAACTGAATATGGACTAAGGAATAGGTATTTTACATCGTTACAGAGTTTAGAATGTTACGTGATACCTGTTGCCTAGTATTTACAAAATACCTGTTACATACCTGTTCCTTAATGTTGTATAACCGTATTGATTATACATATACATATAATCATAACGAAATATTAATAGTATAACTAGTTTGGTAGTGACAGATATACTGTTGCATTGCGACTTGTCGTCGGACATACATAAACACGTCACCGCCCGAGCCGGGGCTCGAACTCCGGACGCATCGCTCGGCGCGCGGTCACTGTTAACTCGGCTATCATCTGAACATACTCCCGTTTGGTCCCCAGGCACGGCGATCGCGGGTAAGAACGTCGCGAATCCGATCGCGATGATCAACGCGTCGGTGGACATGCTGGAGCACCTCGGCCACCACTACCACGCCGACCTCATCAGACGCGCCGTCGACAAGACTGTCAACGTCGACAGGTAATAGAGCACGGATTAACGAAGGAAGCCAGGTTGGACAGGTTCAGACGTAACTAACTATCTATGTACGTATGATATTTTTTTAATAATTTAAACTTAGGCTGTATTCGCAGACGGCCCCAACGAGTTTCATTGTTACACAAATAGTAATAAACAAATAGTAATAAAACTACTAAGTAATTATTTGGGAATCAAATTTCATTTTATTTGTAATAATAATTATTATCGAGTAATATAATTCCGAATTTTAGATTAATAAGCTTAAATGTATTTCGTGTACAATACATTGTCTAATCGTGTAGGTAATATTCAAAATGTCACTAATAATAATGATTCGTTAATTCAGAAAGATAATAAAGTTCTAAAATTAAAATAGTTTATCAATAATTAAATTGCCGATAAGGTAAACTGTAAAATTATTATGATGATTATTTTGTGTGTTATTCAATGTGTAAATAAAAGTATTGAATATGGCATACATTAGAACTCTCCTCAGATTCTCTTCACACCGACCTGACATCTATTATCATTACTTTACAGTGCAAGCATAATCTTACGATTGTGGAACTTCCTTCCGGGTGTCAGGGAGCCTGAAACTCTGTATATAAAAAAACATGTACATTTAGTAATTTGGTTTTATTTTTCCAAATTGTAAGTTGTACGGTTGTAACGGTGTTCCGAACGTCCATGGACGTCGACACTAACTTATCTTCAGTTGGATCCATCGCTCGCTTGTCCACCATTGTCACTGCCTCCGAGTGTTACGAGATAATAGTGTTTGGTAACTGTAACTTTCCGCCGACAGGATCCACACACCGGACATCGGCGGCACCGCGTCGTCGACGGACGTCGTCAACGCGGTCATAGGTAATATTGGGATTTAAACGTGCCTGCACCTGTACCTGGTATAGTGCTGTCCTACTATTGAAATACGTTGCTTCGT
Organism: Agathymus mariae mariae; assembly: GCA_018251895.1. Classification (NCBI taxonomy): domain Eukaryota; kingdom Metazoa; phylum Arthropoda; class Insecta; order Lepidoptera; family Hesperiidae; genus Agathymus; species Agathymus mariae. The sequence continues at coordinate 7,539 of DWPT01007832.1, forward strand.
GTGCTTGCGAGCACGGCACAGACCGTTAAATGAATTTGTCGTGTGGCAGTTGACACGCGGGTGCTTTTAGTTTGGACCGTTGCTATGGTAACGTAGCACGGACGGTCGCTGTGGGGGCTAGTGTTCTGAACGCTAAATAAGGTAATGTTACAGCAAATTATAAGCGGGATCATTTGGTGTCAGTTCTGAAGCAGCATGTGTCATATATATATATATATATATACATCTAATATAACGCCAATGTACCGTCGAATAATTTAAAAGAATGGACAAGAAAGTATTTAGTCGGCGCCGACACAAACGTAACGTAATAGTTATATTTTAAGCAGCTATTATGCATAATGTGTTATACAACATCGTCTTATCATTTAATGGTCAGTGCTGTAATCGGATCGAACGTTTTGGTAGATATTGATTTGATCACAATGTTTATTTGTTCAGTTAAATAATCTAAATAACCCAAATTTGGATTCGTCGAGCACGATGAACTTTATTTCAATAGTGACGAGCGCTCGCCCGCTGTAGTGCCGCCGTGTCGCGTTACACGGTCACATTTTGGTGATTTAGTGTGTGTGTGAGGGTGATGAGGGTGATCACAGTTCATATTACATCTTGATGTTTGCGTTCTGGTTGCTTCACGATTTCTCCATTCTTGTGAATCTTAAGAAATGTGAAATCATCCGAATTACCGATGAGAACCGTTTATTAACTTGTGAATAGATTGATTATTAATTTTTGAGCATACACACATTAATTATCCCGATCTCCCTGGGAGATTTTGTGAGATACCTGTAAATTATATTCGTTGAAATATTTATTTCAAAAGTTAATTGCCGATTTCCATGGGCCTCCTAATGATCGCTAACGAATCTGTAATAATTATGTCCAGTTTATATTAAAATGCACAAGGTAACATCATTATATGGAATTGAATAAAGTTAATGAATTGCTCACAGTTGACCAAAGATTAGTTTATTTATTTTGATTGCTTAAATATCAACTATAAAATGAAGGTGCGCGACGAGAAACCAAAATGTGACTGTGTAATTATAGTTATATACAAAGAAAATAATTCAATCAGTTGTAAAAAAAAATTTTTTACATTTAACAGTGAAATGGTCAAAGTAGCCAGTTGTCTTATATTATCATTGTTAAAATGTATTTTTTGCTGTAAGTAGTGTAAATGTATTTAGTTGTTGTAATTGTATTTATCAGTATTCTATCAGTTCAAATATATTATTATTTTCACTTGTTTTCTTATTTTAACTTTATCTCGAGAAAACACTTTAGCTCATGAATTCTGAAATTATTATTAAATTTGCCAAAGATACTTAGAACGGCGCTAAATTCTCATCGTTCATCAAAAAGGTGTGATACGAACAATACTTACATCCATAGTAAAATATAATATTTAAAAACAACACATTTCAAACCTTTATTTTTAATACATATCTGTAAAAATGAATCTTCATTTATCTCTTGGTAGTATGCTACTGTATTCGTATCCCGCTAACTGTATTGTTTCAGCTAAATGTATTGTATTCTATGTAACATTGAACTCGAATTATTTTTGTTGTATTTGTTGGTTTTATTTACGATGGCTATGTATAACATAGTGATCGTAGTTACAGAAGTATTGCGATCATACCATTGTTACCTAATTTTGTTTATAAACAATAAAATTTAAATGGATAGCTGTAGTTTCATTTATAATAACAATACCTAGGAATTAACTCATAAAACACCAACAAGTTTTCTTTATTATTTGTTATGCTTGGATTTAAGCTCACACCGTGTATTAGAACCGTATGTATTATAGGAATGGTTTACTTTTCTCAATTTTTGTTGTTAAGCGTCATGGCTTTGTTATTTTTTGTCTCATTCTCATAATACTATCATTATTCCATCGTTCGCCGTAAGAATATTTACTCTCCAAATATATTTTGTATGTTAATTATAATATCTTTATATGAATGTCAATTAAGGTATACGGTATCCTTCGATGTTGACCAGAGAAAGCTAACTGGGTGTATGTGTTGTACGTGGGCGTTGTGAATGTCACCGTTGGCTGTGAGATCGGTCGCTTTTTGTGTTGCTTAACATTTGATGACAATAGTATGCGATTAGTAATACTGTCTGATGACAAACATATATTGTTATCTGCGTTAGGTAATAGATGGGAGACGTACAGTTCGGTTCAACTGATGGTTTATCACCACAATATATAACACTTCATATACCATTGAGAACTTTATGTAGAACTGTTTACGATTCTCTCGGATACGGCAGGTTAACTCGAGACGTTCCTTCGCCGAAGCAAGTGATAATAAATTCGAATTATGTCAATTGCGTGCATGATTCGCACCTGCGTTCTGTATAAACACCGATGTACGAACTAGAAGGCTATCACGAAGTTTTTTCGATCCAGCGATGCATATAAATGAACTGTGTCAATCGCAGTCCTCGGGAGTTGCATTGCTTGTGACTTCAAATACGAATGCAGTCTATCTCTATCAGCCTTCTAAAGTTCACGGTATGGAGCTCCCGAACAGCGGGGAACTGAAAGGTTCAACAGGCTCAGGACTGCTCGGAGTGCACCACCCCAGAGGAGGCCCATGTCCAATTCGACTAAGTTGGTTATGATCTTTATTTAGGATTGTCCACTTAACGTCTACGTATGTGTGTACCACCTCTACTTGCTGCACTTGTCTGCACTTTCCTTAAATCGGACAAGTAATGGCGTCTGCTTGCGATTATTGGAATACATATCACCCGCTTCAGTTTGACGGTACTGCTGCATGACGGGAGACGTCTTTACGTTACCAACCCAATTAAAATCAATAGTAAATGGTTTATAATGTGTTTCGGTTGGAGTGTCAGATCCAATTAAAATGCGAGTTCTTCGCTACCTTTTTGGCCGGCAACGCGTCTGTGATACATGTTTGATGTCACGGACCACCGTGTTCGTCGGTGACTACTTACCGTCAGGTGCTCGTATATTCTTTTGTTATTGACTT
>DWPT01007833.1:0-10555 GCA_018251895.1 Agathymus mariae mariae
GGTGAGCAAATTTGTCTCATGGTATTTCCTTAATCAAGGCAAATTAAATTTTTAATCTTTACAGATCAAAAGAATATATGTATTATATTTATAATATATAAAATATTTATAAACATGAGTGGTTGGTTAAATAATATATATATATATATATATACAAAATATTTGTGAAAATATAGTAGTTGACAAGACATAATATATTACAAAAATAAATACTTTTAATTTGATGGAAACTAAGAGTCGTACCATTATATAATACCATTATATAATAGAGCGCGAAGTAAATGCAATGATCTACATAATCTATATAAACATTTATTGTTTAAAAGACTATGTGGCTGTTTATTTTCCAACTAATCATTCACTTTTATCTTTTAATTTTCAGAGAAAATAAATTAATTCTGCATGTATCTGATCACATTGATTCAGAAGATCTTTACTGCTTTAGTGATTCAGAACCGAAGTATCCAAACACAGTTAAAGCTCAGCCCATATCCGACAGCAAGTTTATATTAGCACCCGAGTCTGACGATGGTTACTACTGGTGTATTTATCGAGATCCGATCACAAGAAGGACGGTAGAATCCAACAAGGCTCTTTTTATTCGAGAAAAAGACTCCCTAGTTAACTCTTATGCCGTAAAATTTCGTACTAGTAAAGATTATAACAAAGACAATTTTGAAAAGCGCCGCAAAAAATGGGAGAAACATTTGAAAGAGTATATATACTATACAACTAAATATCTCCAATATTTTCACAAATTTCCCTCTGATATAAATGATACTGAAGAAATTTTGAAGAATTTCAAAAGATCTACTGATGCTGAACAAATTAAAAATGAGAAAGTAATAACTAAAATTCAAACTAAAAGGAAGTATTTGGACGGTGAAACGCTTCTGTACCATGTGGATTTGTTCCCTGAAATGAAAGCAGTGCCGCCGGGAAAATGGGACAGCGTAGAAGTGTTGCATATGAGACCTGTGTACGATTGCAAAGAATTACTGACAGAATATGGGGAGGCAGTTCCCCGAATTCCAATGGGTAAGTTATGGAGAGGACAGCTAGCTGGACGTATGACATCATATTAATTTTACGCAAAATTACCGCGATGAATCCTACGAGGTAGTTCATAGATGCTCGCTACATAATAATGTCAACATGAAATGTATGACTTCATTAAGTGCCCATAATTTTTATCAACTTCTAGCGACCTGATCAGTAATCTATCTGGACGTCACGGTTGCAAAGTTCCAATCCCCTACCTACAGCATGGTCATTAATATTCGCAGCCTCCTCAATGATCTAATTACATTCGTCGAGGCCAAGGGTTAACAAGCAATAATTACATTGTAATTCTTCTGTGACGGAATTTTAAGACTAGGCTACTGTAACAGCGTAAATATTGTTAATATTATCATTTCTTGACGATGTTGACTAATATTGAAGTCATTATGCCTTTTGTTTTATAGATTGTTAGGACTTGAAATGATTTGAATCAATTAGTATTTGTTTAATTAATTTTCAACCATCTCCAACTTGATAAACTGTTTCTTTATCTTTTAGCAAGTAAGAGTGGTGGTAATCAACCTAATGAGACATTTTCATTATAAGTGCCTTAGACATTTGAACGAACCAATCTTAATGTAACTTTAGTCCATTCGAGGTCACATATGCACACTGTGATAGTCCTAAGGACAGAGAATTACATACGAGTTACGTGACGTCAGCACTGTGCACAGGGAAACCGAATATAAAGTTTTTGAATAAAAATTTCTCTGTGGAATTTTCACGTGAGTTATTTCAACTCAAGCGAAACGTAACAAGATAAAATTTATCGCTTAATACATTTAGGTGTCACAGCCAATATTTTCCACATCGGTGTACTACGAATATATTTGGACCCTAAACGACGGCAATTAACAATTAACAATGCTTCGCGATGTTTTATAATACTAGTGATCAGGGTTGGGACATTCTTGTCTACAATGTAATGTCTAATTATGTTGGTAGTTCGTTACGAAACTTAAGTATCGGAGTACTCATTTTCTACAGCTACTGTCTTTTTCTTTTCTATATTCGGTCCTTCTATTTATAATCATTCAAATGTTTTCCAACGTCTCTCGAAGTCATTAAAATATGGCTTTAGTGGAACAAGTTCCTTTGAAATATTTGTATTTGAAGTGCTAGGAATGCTAACTTACCTTTTAGGTAATGCCATCACGGTGGGCTGTGTGACTTACAAATGCATCGGCGACTTCAACGAAGGCGTCCAGTGGATCGCCACCGCCAGGGAGGGCTGCGTGCGCTCTACCACCGAGAGGACGGTACTTGTTGTTGACGATGACGTCGCTTTTCGCATGCCCGAGTCGATGTCTACTGTTGTGAGTTTGTTAACCTGTTCAATCTGCCATTTGCTAACTTATTTATGTTTAGTATGAGTAGAAACTACAATTTCAGCCCACTCCGATATCTCCGGTGTACTCTAGCTTTTAGAACACTCAAATATAACTTTGTTTCAAAGAAACATCCTATACATATACACAGTGTATATCTATTGGGCTTATGATATACATTCATTCTGTAATCATTTAATTTATTCAGTAAATCTAATCAGAAAGAAAGCATCTGTGACATTTTTTTTCTAATCAGGTACTAATTTTATTTGCAATTTCAAAATTAATTTCTTTCTCATTCTAGTTCAAAACTATTAATTTAACCAATAAATTCAAACATACTTTGTTCACCATATAAACGTTCGATCAATATTCACATTAATCCAGCTTTTGGTCAATATTGTTTGTATTTCCTATATCGTTGAGTAATGTATATATTTTGTGAGGTAAGATAAGTTATCACGACCATCGTAATTACTATCGACAAATGAACCTCATTTTTTTATTGTAATATTAAACGTAAACGAGTAGACGAGCCACCTGATGGTAAGTGGTCACCACCCATGGACATGAAATGAGTTGTCGGTCAGGAAATGAGAAGAAGGTAAGAAAGAAAGTACTGGCTCTCGAGCCCCCAGCGACAAACAAACAAACAAAGCAAACGACAAGTCGTTTGGCGGCTGACTCAAGCAGAACGGTGGGAACTAGCCAGACAGGCTTCATATAAAGATAATAATACCAGTAATAATATAAACGACTTAATAATAATACTAATAATATAATCCTTACGCAAAGCCCTACCACCAAGCAGACTGGCTTCTGTCGCCTCTTACGACACCCTGTTCTGCCAGCATGGGATTGGGGGGAGTATTCTAGGTCGCCTTAATAAGGCAATTTACCAGTTTCGCGAGCAACATCATAGTTAAAATTTGACTAGGTTCAGTTTTTACAGTAAGAGAGATTTTATAAAGTTTATACTCTGACAGCCCAACACCAACACAAGCGACAGCTCCGAGGAAATTAACGACACCACCACCCCGGCCTGCACCGATAAGTACGAGGTCAGCCCAGAAACAGTGATAACAGTCACTATAACGACTGAACAAGTTGTAACGACCACCACTCCGTGGAGCACCACCGAAGTGACCCTTCCAACGGAACCAACGACTTTAACGGTAAGTCGAAGGTGGAATAGAATCATTGGAAGCCAACGATTTTCGAGCCTTATCTAATCTTAATCCTACAATGTTTTGGGGTCCTGTCCTAGATTTGGAAGGGGCTTTAGCGACAATGCTAACGTTAGGTATTAATATTTGGGGTTTAATTATTAATTTTTACATGAAAGTGATTAATATCAGTCGAGGCTAGTGTTATTTTATTAATCATCGTTTTTCCTACGCAAGGACAGGTGCAATACGACGATTGTCAGAAGGCATTTGAAAAAAAGACGTTTCTCAAGTCATCTGCTAATGACTCATGTTGGTACTTTGCCTAACTAGGCTTCGAATAAATTGTTACATTTTGGGATTAATTTTAACTTCCTAAACAACAACAAAACTTTTGTGATTTTAAATTTATAAATATCAGCGCGGTCATTATACATCTTAACTGTATCGGGTACTCACGATTTTTGTGTGTATACCGATATTTCGACCCAATTCATTCATTCATGGTCACGGCTGTGAAAAAAACGTATATGTATATTTAGAATTTTACAACGCTTTATACTGTAATATTAACATTACAACTTACTATTGATAAGTTATGACATTTTGTAAATGAAGTTGTATTAGCAACAAGCTGAAAGATTAAACGTATCTATTTAGGTAATATTTATTTTATGAAAATTAAATAGTTTTACTGATTGACAGCCCGAAGATCAGTTACAACAGGTAATGGATGACTTGGACCGGCTAGTCAACGACACGGTATCCATGGATAATATAACAACGGTTTTCGGTCAGGTCAGTATAGAGTCTGAATGTTTCTTATTTTTAAAGACAAATGAATCCAGTGATTCGATTTTATTGACCACTTTCTTTAGAAATACTGCATACTGAATACTGCAGGGTGATTCTAAAGGCTTATAACGTTTTGCCGAAACTGGGTAGTGTGTGTTTTTTGAATTTGAATCATTAGTAGATAACAATATATTAAAATTAATCTGCGCATGAATGAATTTCACATTAATGATGACATGACGTTGGATGAACTTTCAATGTTAGATATTCTTTTAATGACTTTTTAAATTAAGTCTACTATGTCTCAGGAGATGCGATTGGATCACCTATCCCCAATGTTGCAGTTTATTTCCAACAAACATTGTTCCATGTGTATCGATATGTTCATAATGATAAATTAATTGTTTGTTCAGATAATTTACATTATTAGGAATGTGAGTTGCACATTTTGTTTCAGGTGAACAACATACTGGATGTGGATGAAAACTTGGAGATTCCTAGCCGTCTGTTACATTTGCTAGACCGGTTAGGGTCTGCGGTGGACCTCAACGGTACACATGTGGCCACGACGGTTAGCACCAACGTGGCGCTTTTAGTAGCGGATGCAGATCCCGACAGACCCATTCGGGGTTTGAGAATAGCAGCTAGAGATATAGACCAGTTCACAAACGACTCCTTTGAAATCATGACCCGTGAGTGTCGTTTGGTTGTATTTTCTTGGAGTTTTTTTTTACATATACACAGTTTATTAATGGCGTTAGATACCTACTTACCTAAGTTATCGTATTGAATTTCTGTGTCTATATATTTCTCTTTTTCGCTGTTCTTAATTTTCCCTGTAAAAATGTCGACTGACTGAATCCCTGCAAAATATATATTATCTGGTTTAAAATTTAGACACACTACAGTGGTGTGCAAAATAAGAAACTGCTTTTTAGGATTTGATAGCCCAGTATCAACAAGAGAGCATGTGATTATGTCTCAGTAATGTTACTTGTGGATTGTTTGCACTGGACACGAGTTGGAAATTGCGAATGAAATGAATGCAGCAGTTATGTAATGAAATAGTGAAGTTTTTAATATATAAAACAATCAGAAATGGCAATCCATTGGCGCAATTGAGAGATGGTAAGAAAAACAACGCACCAGTGACACCTTTAGTGTTACTAATGTCCATGGAAGACGGTGACCACTTACCAGCAGGGGGTTCGTCCGCTAGGTTATTTAAAAATGTGGTGCTGACAAAATAACAAACAAATTCTATTTGTAAAAATGTTTCTCTACTTTTGAAAAAGGTAACTTCGTTTTTATACAATTACTATGAAATTAAAACATATTTTTGCTATTGATACAAGTAAAATCCCAATTTGTTAACCTTAGAAAAATCAGAAACCGAGCTCCTCTATGCGTGGAACAACACGCGATTTTTGTCGTATTTGTTTATTTCATATGGAATCAAAATATTTCGTTTTCAGAGGTGCCGGACTCGTCCATCCTAAATCCAGACAGCAACGAGGCCGTGGTCCAGTTGCCGGCGTCGGTGGCGACGTCTACGCGTCGCATCAGCTTCGTGGTGTTCCGCAACGACCGAGCGTTCCGTCCCGCGCCTGGCTCTCCCCACCCCGGTTACCGAGCCAGCGTCAACAGCCGGGTGCTTAGTGTCAACGTACAGAACTTCACAAAATTTGAAAACGGAGAGGTGAAACCCTTCAACACTTGAATTATTGATAACGTTATTGTCTTATCATTTTAAGTAAATTACTTACAAGCATTTCTGGGATCAAAACCGTTTTCAGAATTATATTTTAGGGCTTTTTTTATTTTAAGCTTTGCGTTATATTATCGTCTGACTGATTTTATACAAACTTTTCAGGTTATAGATATTCACATAAGTCCAATCACGTCAGACATTCCGAGAAACGAAAGCCGGACGTGTGCGTACTGGCACTTCACCGGAGACGACGAAAAGATCGGCTATTGGTCGCAGGACGGCTGTACGTTCATCCGCGCGACGCGCCCCGGCATGCTGGACACTTGCCGCTGCACCCACCTCACGCACTTCGCCGAAATATTAATACCGAGGACCGCCTTCTCAGAGAAGAACGAGTCCATCCTTGAAATCTTATCCATTGTCGGATGCGTCCTGTCCATCGTTGGGCTTGTAATGGTCATCGTCACTGCTGTCGTGTTCAGGGCCTGGCGACGAGACTTCAATAACAAAGTATGGCTCCAGTTGTGCATATCGATCCTATTCATGTCCATTTGCTTTTTGGTCATCGTATTCGCGAAGTTCGACCGCTACAACATCGCGTGTACGCTTGTTGGAATCGCATTGCACTACTCGGTCCTCTGCTCGTTCTGTTGGATGTTGGTCGCTGCCGTGTTATCGTATCGAAGGCTAGTATTGGTGTTTACTAGAGAGGCTTCTCATAAGTTGTTGAGGGCTTCGGCGTTTTCCTACGGAGCCCCGTGCGCCGTGATCGGTATTCTTCTTTCTGTCGCCCCGCATTCGTATGCGGGACGTTTCGAGGAAAAGGCTCCCTCAGGGTCGTTCTGCTATCCCTCCGGCCTAGGCCTCTGGCTAGCTGTCTACGCGCCCATAACGGCAACGCTTCTCGCGAACTGGATACTATTCGCATTAATAGTTCGCTCCGTGTTCGCATCGAAGAGAATTCAGAGGCACGGCGATACGAACGAAGCGTTAAGATGTGCTTCCGTCAGCTGCTTGTTAGTGTTCCTGTTTGGACTGCCGTGGATCTTTGGACTTTTCGCTTACAGCATAGTGCCAGCCTACCTGTTCACCGTGACGGCGACGTTCCAAGGCTTCGTTCTGTTTCTGTTTTTCGTGTTGGGAAACAAGAAGACGAGAGATATGTGGCTGAACAAGCTCAAGATCAAGCAGACGCGCAAGATACCCGTGACGTCATCGACGTTCACGAACAGGAGCACCGGGTACCGCGGAATGAACCCCCCCTCGACGACGGAGCGCAAGGATTCCAAGCCGAGGTCCTTGACGTCGTCGGATGATTCAAAATTTTCTTGACCGAGCCGTTCTGTTACTACGCCGACGACGATTGAAATGTTTCGAATCCCTTTACTTATGTACCATTATTATCACTATTCCATTTGATTTGATCTCGGAGTAGGTCAGTGTGCTCACCATTAGATTACCCCGCTGTATTGGCAGTGTCCCCAAGTCACAAATTTGTCCTCTACGTTAGTTACCGTTCGGTACACGGGTGTGCTGTATGTTGATTGTTCTTTAATTGGGTTTCGTGTATCGACTCAAGTTATTGCAGTTTTAGGGTTTAATGATTGCTAGCGGATTAAATTATTATATCATTACAATCTTTGTTGGCTTTCTGAAGCGAACGTTATAAATATTATTTGTTATATATATTTTTTATTTTTCAAGTTGCTATGGAATGTAAAACATATGTCACAGTATTATAAATGTTTATTTATCCGAAAATAATTGATAATAATAGATATAAAAAAAAAACTGGCGTTTCGTGCGATGCACACTAGATGTCGTTACTGGCGTTCATTTGTTGTTTACTATGGTTTTTCAATTTAATTTATTTGTAGGTATACAGTGAACAATGAATAGTAATGAAAATCGTTATGTATGTTTGTCCCTACACGTGTGCATATTGTATATATATAAGTATGATTAAATGTTGAAGTGTGTCATTGGAACAGAACAAATTGTTTTAACGACCGACGGTGCGTTGGTCTGTGTATAGTTATTCATGTAGATACACTGTAACAATCGAGGCATTTATTACTGGTAGTAACTATTTAATTAAATTAAGTATCTAATTTAATTATATTAAAGAAGATATTATTTAACAATGTTATATCTGCGTTTTATTTTCAATAGCACGAGAACAATATATTATAATGAAGATATCGCTGATATATGATATATCTGATATCCGTATTAATATTATAAAATACGCATATGTGTACACACATACGTTATGTTTATATTTGTATAATGTTGAATTATAATTTTTTCAATTTATTTTAACAATTCATGGAAGGTGAAATCAGATGAGTTTGGCGTCATACAGTAAACCCGTAGAGTGACCACGGTATTTTGGTGTGAACATCACTGTCAAATGTGGGTGCAGATGTTCCTCGGTTGATCCACTTCTGACACGGGCCAGAAATACATGTGTTGTGTGTAAAAGTGTTGTACAACATTTGATACAGTACGTGTAGTTAGCTATGGCTTAATCTTTATTACACTACAGTAAGGAGAACGTGGGTGGGGAAATCACCTCCCCCCTCCCATCCGCCTAGTTGTCAATACAAATGTTAAATTACTGTATGAATATACGGTAATACATTATGAAGTTCTTGCTAAAATCGATAATTATTTTCTGACAGTTCTATTGTGCAGTACAGTCTAATGTACTCTGCTTATTATTGCGGCTCCCCCGGTTTTTGGCTGTTTGTCGTGCAGTAACAATATCAAGACGCTTTTGCAAAGTCTTTGCTGATCGCAGGACACATTTTGCAGGTCGAGAGTGTCCTTCAACAGCTGACACTCGATATAAATCTGTTACATTGATCAGTACAAGGAAATATCCCACAGTGTTCCACACTGGAACATGGTAAGTATTCCTGAACGTCACAAATCGAAAATCCGAAGAAGGTCCCCTTAGTTACATTTGCCGTTTCTTCTCAATTTTCACACCGTTTCGAAACGGCAGTAAAAACAATAATTATGAGTGTGAAAATTTAACGGCGAGTTCGTGTGGGTTTCAGAGGCGGAGAAACCAGGTCACATTCGTTACTTTAATTACTAAGATGACAATACAGAGTAATTTAAGCCGATGTACATTTATTACTTAGCAACATTATCGTAACGTGCAAGAAGCCGAACTATCCGGCGCGGGCGGCAGATTTCGGACTATCGACAATCAAAGGCCTACTAATAAAAATGTAAGTATTTTTATATTATAGGACAGCAGCGACTGGGTGTTTACTCCGCCTGACGTATGAGTGCTATTCGCAATTTGTATGCCGACAACACTGACCGGTCGGAGGGCGGATGCACTTTAATTCATGCGAGACACGTCCCGGCACACCTGCCGGTGCGAACACCTCACGCACTTCGTGGAGACATTAGTACCGCAGTAGTCTTCTCTGAGGAGAACGAGACCGCGCTAGAAATCTTAATTACTCTTGGAAGCTACCTGTCTGCCTTCGGATTGATCATCGTCGCTTTCACAACCGCGTATGATCACAATTTGGTGACGAAAGTTCAGTAATAAAATATTGTGTCAATCTATTTTTAGCGATCATATTTGCGAAGTTCGACCACCATAGTATTGACTGCTCGTTCTGTTGGATGTTGGTCGCTGCCGTGTTATCGTATCGAAGGCTAGTTCTAGTGTTTACTAGAGAGGCTTCTCATAAGTTGTTCAAGGCTTTTTTGTTTTGTTACGGAGCGCCGTGTACGGTGGTCGGCGTTCTTCTTTCTGTAGCTTCGCATTCGTATGCGAAAAATTCATGACGAACATTCCCTTAGATTCTAGGGTTTTGGCTACGGGCACAAGTTCCGTATTCGTATCGAACAAGGTTCAGAGACAGGGCGACTCGAACAAAGCACTATGTTGTTTCCATTTTTCTATTTGGCCAAACTTGGGTTGCTGGGGTTATTAATTATAAAGTAGCGGCGGCCTAAAGCTTCACTGTAACAGCGACATCCCAGGGATTCATCCCCTTTATGTTTGTTATTCATGTTGGGAAGCGTAGAGACGAGAAACTTGTGATTCAATAAAGTCAAACCGACTCGAAAGTTTTTCGCATCGACATCGACGTATAATTAATTATAAGGAAAATAGTCAACTATTTTCCAAAGAAGAGATTTAAAATAATAATAGAGTGTACCCACTGGTAATTTCTTTGTTAGGTCAATTACCAGAGGAGGAAGAGGGAAAGTGGGAGATAGCGGAGAGCAGTATTGGGGCGGCCTAGAATACTCCCCCCAATCCCATGCTGGCGGAACAGAGTGTCGTAAGAGGCGACAGAAGCCAGCCTACTTGGTGGTAGGGCTTTGCGTAAAGATTATATTATCAGTATTATTATTAAGGCCTTAATATTATTATTGGTATATTATCTTTCCGTGAAGCCTGCCTGGCTAGCTACCACCCTCCTGCTTGAGTCAGCCGCCAAACGACTCGTCGTGTT
>DWPT01007834.1:0-10555 GCA_018251895.1 Agathymus mariae mariae
AGGACTTTGCCTACCTTCTGCACATTTGGTAGTGCAAACTCTATACACTTTGTTTTTTTACCATTTAAAACTAAATTGTTTACGTTAAACCAATGTGATACATGGGACAAAACACTGTCAAAACACAAAACATAAAACGTCGAAGACATCTGTCAATTAAAATTAATATCAGTAAGTATATTAACTTGGAATTTATGAATATAATAAATGTCTGAACGTCTTTTTTCAGATGGGTGACCAAAAGGTGGCCAAAGAGGGTCAAAAGTCAAGGTCAAGGCCATCATTGGATATGAGCGTGCGTCTCTGCCAATCACGAACTGCAAAGACATTTCTTAACTAGGTCACTATTTGTATAACCGACATCGGTATAACAAATTCAATGTGTCTAACTAACTAGCAGCAGTATTATTTCTATAATATAAAATATGGGTTCATAAATTTGCAATTAGGCTTTGGTTCTTGAAATACCGAAGATGGGTCTGAGAAACGTCAAACCGAAGATTTGAAAGTAGTGAAAAGTAGTTTTTACTATCTCTTATTATAATAAATTATATTATAAATTACAAGGTCTGTAACAAATTTGTAATTGTTTTAAAATATATTTTGTGGTTATTTTATTACTGTCTAGGGGCTCGCCCAGAGTTCGTCCGGGTTAAACCGTTATATTTGAAATGGTTTGGCCTCTACATCGATATATTTACATTACTAATTTTGAAACTTTCAAACGTGGTCAAAAATTTTAATGTAGAGATTCAACCCCGTTGCAGTTTTAATATGATATATTTCCAGTACGTGAATACACTGATCCTGTTATTGTTCCCACTTAAATATTATGTAAAATTAAGACAAGTTTAAAAACACTTTTCTTTTAGACAGTATAAAAAAAATGCTTGCAGCATTTCCTCTTTGGCTGTACTAATTCTTTGAGCGAAATGAATACCCATAAACACAGGTTGCATCCCATACTAACATCCTACCTCTCCTCCATGGAATTAACGTCATACCATCGGGCCGTTTGCCATCGTCGCGTGCGAGACCATTCGGCTCTAAACAAGCCGGCACGTTGACGGTAACAAGAGCCCTACGGAAACGTCAATAATACTCGCAGTGCGCGATAAGCGATCAGCACTGCGCTGGCAAGAAAGTCTATGGTGTCCTAATACGTCGACGTCCGCGCCATAATGACAGCGATGGTGCTCTACAGTCTTTACTCCCAGACGCAAACGCGTACAATTAGACAAAGTCAGATTATCTAAAAGTGTACCAATATTTCCCAAAGGATAAGCCTGTCGCCAAAATCCCGACTCCCGTTCCGCTACAGCTATGAGACGAGCCCTGTTATATCTGCAGAATCAAGTAACTTGTTTCGCTCAAGTATGCAGAGTGGCTTGTTCCAAAGTTTTTGCAAATTTGGATGTGCAGGTAATTTTAGACTTGGTCCAGCCCGTAACCAAGCATCTTTAGCTTCGTCTATAAAAGTTACATTTGGCTCATCAAAAATTCTGAACATAATATTAAAAGTTAAAATTTGTGTTTTATGTACTGAAGATAAAAATGCTGGTAGCGCAACACTAGATATTTTTCTTATTCCTAAGCCTCCATGCCTTACTGGGTCCAAGATCGTTCAGTCATACGGCAATTTCACACCGAAGATACAGTTTTATGAATTGTGTCATCTAACTTTAAACAGATGTCACCTGTTTTATAGTATGTTATTAAAGGCAAAATTATTAAAAAATAGAACTCGGTATGTAAGCTGTTTGCTTAATTTTTAAAAGGAACAATGTTCTAATCCAACTGCCGCAAAACTTCCTGAAAAGAACTTATTTAAAACAAATGCTTTATCGCGAATATTTGTGCGCTGCGTTTTATAACAGTTCTAAATTCGTTATAACAGAACAATCAAGATGCACAATGATTACACTCAGCCTAAGGACACTTAGTAAGCACTAGTTGTACAGCACAGCACTATCATGGGCTAGTGGTACTAATACGTTAAACTCTTTTTCTTTATTTCAATACTTATTGAGTGACCTACGTACCAAAAAATATCAAATATTACTAAATAACCTGCAACTCTCTCTTCTTTTTTTTTAAATTTATATGCACCCTTAGAATCCATTGCGTCTGTAAAAGAAAATGTTTTGTTATGTGAAATGTGTTAAGTGAATATGTGAAGTGTGACAACCACGGAGGTGGAATTTGGTCTTAAATCTCCGTCTGCTAGAAAACCGGCAGCAGCGGTGGCGCGTTTATGGTTAGAGATCGAACCCTCATCACAGCATTACACTAAAGCAACTCTCGCTATCTAAAGTGCGCACCGTAAGCCCGTATCAAACAAAATGCCGATTCTGCAAACAAACGCCGCGACATCCTCTAGCTCGAAGGTGCATAAAAGTTTTGTTCGCCTGACCCGCGACACGAAAGAGGCAGCATCACGACGCCGTCGCTCAGAGTTCACTATAAACAAGGTTGTAGCGAACCTATATTTTGTACTTGTTTTTTTTTAATCGAAAAAGACAATGCATGTACAGCATTGTTAGTATATATATACACACACAAACACACGGACACTAACACACACAATAAACACACATATTTTTGTTGATATTAACTGTTCATGAACGAACGACCGAAAAAAAGACACGCGTGGGTGCGCGCGGAATGTGGATGACCACCAGTCTATACTTAGAATGAAACTGTTAACGGGTCGAATGTGTATATTATATATTTATTGAAAATTTACATGTACATATCAAGGTAGGCTTTGTTATCGATTTAAACACGTTTATAAATATTCTAGAGATCCATTTCTCCGGATTCAGAGGGATTAAGAATGGTCACAGTGGCGCTGGTTAGGAGAGGCCAATGTCCAACAGTGGACTTTGAAGGGCTGATGGATGGATGGATGGATGGATGATTTGTCTGGATGTCTATCACTTGTAACTATCACTTAACTAACTCACATTAACTTCGCATTGTACACTTGGCATATTTGTAACATATATTATCGATCCATTATACCTACTGTTCTCACGGAATCAGAAATGAAAGTAAAAATAGCCTTAGTAAATTATGTTTCCGATGTTTGTAACAATGATGATAACCAACTTCGTAACACATACGAAATTAATAATTCTTTTAAATTCTTCAACGATCGAATGGTAGCCAGGGGCCCAACAATATTTAATTAATTTCAAATATATCATCACAAATAATTGTAATTCTAGCAAAAATGAACACAGCGCGTTATGATAAAACTTCTATTTTATGTTCTAAACCACTCGCGCCCAGGAATCTAAATGAATATGTATTGTGTGGTATAATTCTTTAACTTTTTTGATGAGCTTCACTTCCCTAACTACATTTACAAATAAATGGACTCAAACAAAACGCGATAAAACCTAGAGGATCCTCCACGGTCGTCACCTTCCACCTATAAATTTTTTGCTCACTTAACCCGGTACACGGAAGAGGAGGCGCCGTCGTGCATTGAAGGGTTGACCTGGTTTCGGGACACGGGATAGTGCTGCTATTTCTCCACTATTTTAATAATAGAGTTTTTCGGGTGAGTCCACCACATTTTTCTAAAAACATTAAGATTGCGTCGTGTTTTATTAGATCAGATTTAAAAAACCTTAGTACATTTTGCGAATATTTTTTCACAAACAACTGGCCATCTTCATTTCAGGTATCGGGGTGAAACCACACCAAAAAAATATTGAAAAATAAATAAAAAAGCAAGCCGTTTTGTATTTCGGTTTAAAGTCGATTAAGGTCAATAGTACTTTTACAAAAATGATACGTTTCACAACAGCCTGCGTCATCTTACGACCTTTGAATAGAACTAGTTCTGTTTAATTTAGTTACTTACCTCCATATATACCCTGACCGTATTCCCAGTATCGACAGCGTGCCCAGTACTTTCTTCCATAATAATAAAAAACAAAACGTTTACATATTACGAAGATGTGTATCGACTTTCTTATTCAAGTGTACAACCGACACGAAATCGAAACCGGAGTTCGGCGAAACTATCGCGGCAGGTTTACGGAGTGTCGCGAGCAGCGCCTCTACAAGGAACAGGCGGTCCCGCCTCGGACCGCGTTAACATAATACTATGCAGACCTTTGTTTTCGAACGAGCCGACCTCTGAACGGCTTGTGTCATTGAAGAGTCTTTATGCGATTCCCTTTATAAGTGAAGGTTGATGTATGCCATTTTACTATTGCTTCTGAGCATAACGGTCAGGCTGAGGGTTTGGTAAATCTCTCCTTTGAAACAATAAGTTGATAAAATCTAGTGTTTGAGAAAATATACATGTAAAAAAGGAGCGAATCTGTGACTGTCTGTGATAACTCGAATGATAGTGGGCCTGTGATTAAAGCTGTGATATTCACTATGAGTACGATGACGATGATGTCGTTGATACGACATATCACTGACTCCGACTGCTACTCGATACTGTAAATAGACTATTGGGTGAGTCTGAATATTGTATATACTTGTGTTGAAAAATTTCACACCTCTTTCTAATTAATTCCAATTGTTGCTCCTCTAATCAATCAGCGGATCGTGAGTTATAGACGCCCCCTAAATCTTATTAGTGTATTCAGTAAATAACTCGATGTCAACTCTATCACAACCTCAGAACGAGCCTGTAATTACTGGTTGCGTGCGGCGCGCGGCGTCACGGCGTCACGCTGCCCGCCGGTATCCGACACCTCGTTAATGCCCCGAGGTCGTGACGTGACACACCTCAAGGGATCGGGTTCTAATTGTGTTTACACTGTATTCATCGTGTGCCATACATAAAACGCTCTTAGCCCACGTATCAACCACAAAATATCATATTAAG
Source organism: Agathymus mariae mariae (assembly GCA_018251895.1). Lineage (NCBI taxonomy): Eukaryota > Metazoa > Arthropoda > Insecta > Lepidoptera > Hesperiidae > Agathymus > Agathymus mariae. Next base: position 4,859 of record DWPT01007834.1, read on the forward strand.
CACAGCGGGGTCTTTAGAAATCTATATTCTACACTACAAAGGCCACATGAGCTAAGTAGATGATCGTAGAGGATCTGTTGAGGATTAGACCTTGATGGTCAACGATCGACTAGTTTTGCAATATTAGTGTCACCACAGCGAATATCTTGCTATCAATCGAGAAGTTCCACTTCTTATTTTCGGAACTTATCATCAGATCCTCGTATTAAAAAGGTCCAACTCCGACCCATCCTTTACACAGTAAAAAACAATCATCAAAGTGGTTCATAACCAACATAATTATTCCTGTATTCCAACGTATAAAAATGTTAAATTCATGCGCTCTAACCTCCTCCTTGTTAGAAGCCAGTCAGTAATAGTAAATGTGTGATTGTTAGTCTATTCTATAATCCATATTAATATTATAAAGACGGAATGCGAATTTTGTGAATTTGTATGTATGCGAAGCGTAATCTCCGGGCAAACTATTTCAAAAATTATTTTACCATTTGAAAATCACATTATTCCCGATGTACAGAGAGTTTATGAATTATATTATATAGGCTATATACATTATAATTTTCACTGTGTTTTAATAGTATGAATTACGTGATATTTAACAAGATAGAAAATTACTAAATCTGAACGTAGACGGTCGGGCGCTAATGTAGGATTTTGACCATATTGGGGCGGCCTAGAATACCGCCCCCAATCCCACGCTGGCAGAACAGGGTCCCGTAAGAGACGACAGAAGCCAGCCTGCTTGGTGGTAGGGCTTCGCGTAAAGATTATATTATCAATATTATTATTAATTCGTTAATATTATTATTGGTATTATTAACTTTCCGTGAAGCCCGCCTGGCTAGCTACCACCCTCCTGCCCGAGTCAGCCGCCAAACGACCCGTCGTGTTCCGGCTGGGTACTTGAGAGCCAGTACTGTCTCTCTTACCTTCTTCTCGTTTCCTGGCCGACAACACATCAGTAATACCTTCGAACTTGCTGATGTCCATGGGCGACGATGACCACTTACCGTCTGGTGGCTCGTCTACTCTTTCTCGGCTACTCCAATAAAAAAAGGATAATCCTGAAAAATATTCGATATTGTACAATTATGTTATATGATGACGGTAGGTACCTACTGCCCTGGATTGTTTTTATCAAAATCTTGAAGATAGCTGAAACTAATTCCGCTGTAACTCTAGACATAATTATGTAAATCGATACTTGGCAACGACCATTCATAACATACAATGAGATAAACATAATTAACTGCACGAGAATTGAGGTGACGTAAATAATACATGTAGTGAAATGGGTCGATGTATCTTAATCTGTCCGTGGACACTACAAAGAGTTGTTAATGTGAATTTTTTGAACCGCCCGACGTGACGCACTTGTGTTACAGTCATTCAGCAGAGCTCACGGCGAAGGTGTACGCCCACCTGGCGGGCGGGCCGGCCTCACCTCGCCTCACCTCGCCTCACCTGCGCCACGCCCACACCTGCGCGCTCGATACCTACGCAGGTAACTAACTACATAAGGAAATGGGCACATTTTTTGTTCCGTTACAATAGATAAGATTTTACAAATGATGGAACGGCCGCAGCGCTCTCCCGAAGTAGCCAGACGTGGACGAATAAACATAGACTCAATTATTAACGTTGCATTGCAGTGACGTGTAAACAACGTTTACAACGGTAACAGCTGTACTTTTATCTGTATCGTTTTAGTGCAACGACACCTTTAATGTGTGGGAGTGCGTGTCGATGACGATCAAATAGTAAATAGGATACCAAATATGACGAAAATATTTAATAGGCGTAACAAGTTCGAATGACAGTGCTGTTGTATCTATTGTTGTCGTAACGAAAATAGGGTTGCTTATTACAGTCAGTCAACAGTGAAATGTAGGGTTGCTACAAATGTATTATGTGGCAATTCAAGTATATAGAACTTAGAACATCACTACGTTACTTCTAACTTATTTCTTCTGTACGACTGACCGAACGAGCCAACGACTAGTTGAACCAGGTTGTATTCAAAATGCAATTTCGTTGTATTTGTTTGTAAGAAATTTCAAAAGTTAAAATTAACGTTGAACTCTATAGGTACCCACAGCGCGCTCTAAGTGACAGCAAAACATCCGGAGGTACCATCAGATTAAAAGAAGCCGATAAACGATAAGTCGATTAAAATTACAATCTGTGGCATAATATAATCAGTCTCAGACAGCTCCTACTGTTAATTTTGACCTGCACCTAATAAAGTGTGTCAGACGTAAAACGTGTTAATACAACGTAAATCACAAAAGACGTATTTGTACGTATTGTACGGTATTTGTTACCGTCGCTGGCCACGATATTCTGTGCTGTATTGTGCGTTACGTATCTACGCCACTCGCCACGCAGGGACCAGGAATGTGCGATTATTGTATAAGTTTATATCGCTCTAACTTGTGTAACGTGATAAGAAGTATGCTTCGTATCTCTCTATATTACCGAATCATGATACATGATACCCCGCTGAAGCAGCAAAAGACATGCTACGTAACTCAAGGAACCGAAAACCTTTAGGGGAAAAGGATCTATAGGATACGATTCAGCCAGGTAAACATTGGAAGATGTAGAGTGACCTATGGATTCAGAAGTTGTGGATCAACCACAAAATATAAACCCAAGTCACACTCACTGTTCCATGATAAATCAAAGTCCAAACTATTCAACGAAGCATGCCAAAACCCCGGTGCCTCTGGAAAGTAGGTTACGGCTAATTATTAGCTTAGACTCCGCAAACAAAGAGCAACAGCGAAGGTAAAAGCAGAAAGCAAAGGAAGTACACGCGAGATTAGTTATTAAGAGGAAACAACGGCGGGCCAGCGCGCCGTCGGCAAACAGTGTTCTGAACGCGTACCACGCGGCGACTACGTACAATGTGGTGCTCGGGAGAGGACATGCTGCGACGCGGTGCGCCCATTGTATCTCAAGTGTGTTACAAATACCCATTACTACATATCCATGGTATCATCTGTGCCTGTTTACCGTTTATATATATTTAAAAAATCCTCCGTGAGGTCAAGACTTCTAAAAAAAGTTCATTTATCCCATTGGTTCCTCTCGTGTCTCCTCGGACTGATTGTGGTTCCTTTCGTGACGGGTTTGTAGATAGCCATGAATATTGGGCTTTAAATTGACTTCAAATTTGTAACAATTTGTACAACTATCAATCTTTTCTAAATTAAAAAGGTCTGGGGCATGCTCCTTAGTTCCTTAGTTCCATTTGGAAAAACCTAGCACTAGTAACTTTCGAGTACTATCCACCGAAAAAAAATATTTAAATCTTGGAGGGATTTATTCCACTATATTCCACTATCGATGTCCATTCGGCGCACATTCGGCAGGCGAGCGGTAACTGGCGTCACGAGCGGCATCTTGCCTTTGTACCGTTCTCGCCCACTCTAGCTAACGAGCCGCGGGTAAACATGGAACTTTTATAAACAGCCTCTCAGCGAATTGGATTATTTCTCGCCTAATTACCTTAATGGCTCACGGAAAATCCTCGAGTGATAAAGTCTTGTGATAATATTGAATGTGGCAACACACCGCTGTACAAACGTAAGTACCGGGAACTAGTTGGAAGTGTACCTGAAGCTCCTTGGTATCTATACACTTGATATTACCTAATGTGATCGTTGAATGTATTTGTACAATATCGTGCTACAGTGATAAACAATGTTAAAGCTCTCAGTTAATATTGTGCAGCAAGCAGTTACCGAACGAGAAAAAGATTGCATAGATTTCACTGTACCGGAGGCGAGCACCTCGCGGGTTTTAATTACGACCGACCATCTGCCAGCACCTCAACCCTTCCGTTCGAATTATATAATAATAAAAGACTAATTACTCAAGAAATTCCGCCAATAAAGGCAAGACGGCGGGCTCGAAAAATAATAAAATTAATTAATTAAAAACAACCTTGGAGTTTTAAATTCCTTCCTAGTGTTGCGCAAACCGCCTTGCTATTGCATTTATATTCGATTCGGTGATAATGGTCGCGCAACAATCGCCAGACTTCGATAAATATTTGCTCAAGATTTTCGTCTCGTAATTTTAAACGAGAAAACTTTTTCAATTTCTACACAATACTTACAATGATCCTTGTTTCAGAAGGAGATTAGTTCCGGCTTTAATTAAATAAAACAACGTATTTTCAAATTGTATGATAAGTTCACTCCCTAGTATTACACATTACGACTTATGCTAACTTAACTAAACTTAAACATCTGGGATTTTTCGGTATGGATTCGGTCTAAAGCAGTTATTTTTTATATAAAAACTCAATCTTTCATTGATTATAATTATGAACAGTAGGTATTCCTCAGGATGCTTTTAAATATTTTCCTGTAAAGATTATATTTTGGCCATTTCAAAAATTACATATATGTACATATTTATATAACTGAATATGTTTAAATATTTCCCTGTTCGAAACTGAATCCTGAAAAGAACGAATTAGTTTTCATAGCCTATTTGTGTGCATCCACTGGTAGAGTGGTCGGTGATTAATTAAGAGTTGCTACTAATTAGTGTCCGACACCGGATACACATTTGCACATCATCATTTGCAATTCTGAACCAAACCAACGATGTACACGTGGACCAGTTATTAAGACGAAACTTAAGTGTACGAAAATAAGAAACTCACAGATCTAATTATAATTGTTCCCCTTTTCCTATTTAAATTGTATAATAACTTTACATTTTAATCAGGAACTGGTTGTAACAAACAAATCTTTTGAGTTCCGGTGCAGCCACTTACTGGAGCGCACTGCGAATCTGAATTAAAAAAGGATACAAAAACAGAACTCGATTAAAAAATTAAAACATTTTTATTGAATAGGCGAAGGAATCGTTTGTGAGGCGGCGAGGCGTCGCGAGGGGCGACCATCCCGATTGTCGGTTGAATAAAATTCGAACACTAACGAACGAGGTGTACACTGCATTAACATAGCGACGGATTAGACAGAATTAGAGCAAGAAAGCGAGAGATTCTCCCGTTTCCTGACTCTGATCCTCCGAGAGACCTGCCTGTTTTCGCGTCCCCGTTTTCCGTGCACTAATCATCGAGTACTTACAAATGAGGCACGTCCATGCAACCGTCACGACTCGTTAAAGTTTGCTACATGCTCATCGCACAAGCACCGTAACTGCACACGTGCGGTGTTTTTTGTCAGTGACGTCTCCGTAGTAGCATGTCCCATTATCTTCCTTTACGTCCAAATAAGAAAAGATTGTTAAGGTTACAAGACCGGAGGTACCACAATATTGCGAGTCGTCCTCCCCGTCGAAGTCGTACAAAGCGTCCTTTGTTTCAGAGCCACAATAGAACCATCTTTGCACGTGCAGTCGTCCGTGAGCGACGCTTTCCTTTACCGGCCGCTGCCGCGTTCATTTACACGGTGTTTGCAGTGATCACTCTGTACTAAAGTGACAAAAAATTACATTAGTATTGCTAACGGATTATCCAAGCCGACTCAAATAATTCTTGCTAATTTTTAGCTCATGTGTTGGCGATATTTAAGAAAATTCAAATATTTAGTATTAATATATGTCAAAATTTGTTAACTTATTCTAAATATATGTACTATACTTACCCTTTACATTAATGTACCTTTACTTTATTTCCAATAATTTCTGAGATCTCATCGCTAATTAAACATT
>DWPT01007835.1:0-10555 GCA_018251895.1 Agathymus mariae mariae
TTCTAATATATTTCATCTCAAAGATTACATCCACCTAATTATTTTACGTTATTATAATATACGCATAAACAATTAAACCGATACTCGGCTTCTCATGCTCATAATTTCAGTCAGGCGAGAAAAGAGCCAAGCATTATTCAACCTCAATTGTATCTACAGAAATGTTTCTTTTTAATATTTATAAAAACACTTATGCACGTCAATTATTACTTCTACTACTCCTCCTAATTTCAAAAAGAAATGACAAAGAAACTCCTCAGCGCCTCTTTTAAATCAAGATATAACAATTACATAGTAAATTTCTAATTTGAACGAAACCAGTCGCAGCGTTATCCTTGTCAATGATGTATTCGTCTATAATAAGAAATTGTCTGTTTCTTCTTTGGCATTTTTCTATATAATCTTTTAGGCTTGCTTTATATCTCTGTTAAATAACATCTAGGGTCGATAGAAGATAGTTCTCCACGATAAGAATTGTATTGTTTCAATCAGTAAAATGGATTCATTAAGATATAATTTAATTTTTGGATCAGCCTGTAGAGCGGCGAGCGAGATACATTTGACACAAGTTCATAATATATGAGACGAGTTAACAAGCATGTAGTTACTGGCTACCTCAGATGACGTTCCCCGGAGATTCGAACCGGGAGTATGGAAATCATACGTTTTAAAATAGGAATAACTGTGGTTATATTTGAGACAAGACGGACGCAAAATAGCACCTTATCAATTTCCTTTATGAACTAAGGAGACTTTATTTCGGAAAGTATTACTAATAACTTAATATACTAATAAAGTATTGTTTCTTCTGTAGATTGGACATAAAACACAAGACATCAAAATAATCTGATTAAACCAACTTAAGTTACTAACAATTTTTTGTTATTTTAGTGTTCTTAATCATTTAGTAGTAACCAGCCCCTGCTTGGCATCGAGAATCACGGTTCTTAAGTTCGCAAATAGTACCCGCATTAGAAAAAAAAATCTCTCATTTTGATTAGGCACTCTACGTTCACCTGATTTACAAAAATTTGGCGGTCACATTTTTTGTTCTATGAATTATAAAAATATTTGTCATTGCTAAAACTACGAAAAACATTGATAACAATTTAGTCTAATAATAATAATCTAAATACATTTTATAATCTTTGAATCGTTATTTCTTACAAATTTTGTACCGTAACAGATAAACAGCTATATATATGTATATATGTATGGGGAAAAAATTGCAAAAAAATATGCTCTCTATATTGATAACAAATCCTACTTACATTGTAATTAAAAAAGATTTAACGTACAGATTTAATCCTGTTTGATCTTTAATTATTTTAATACATATCATAGAATCATTTACTCATTTATTTCATCATTGTGGCTATTTTCATTATGTATTTCAGCATTTTTCGTATCCTTTTCTCGGCTGTCAATGAGTGCGAAATTAATAACTTTAACAGTAATTTACTCAAGGAAAAATCAAATGAATTGAAAAAAACTAATTTAAAATACATATTACTGAAAGAATCTGATGAAAATAATATAAATAGAAGAATTTTAGTTGGTTGGTGCTTGGAGATATCAAATCACATAGCAATATTTTTTTATAAAATTCCAACGAAGTTCCAATACCACGTACATCTTCCGACGGTCTTTAATCTTTAAGGAGGGACATTATCCGTTACGGGATGTGTAATTACAGGGGAACCGATGTTTGGAGTTGTCAATTCCTGAATATTTGAGAAGCGACCCTTTGACCGAGCCGCAATCGGTTCTACGGGGCATTCTGTTTTGAGAATATATTATGATCTTTTTTTACATTTAACTTGGTCTTAGATTAAAGCTTTGATTTGATCTGTATAAAATATATATATAAGAACAAATTGCAAGTAAAATAACTGACGCATGAAGATGTCTATATCATCTTGTTAACTAATTGAAACGAAATTTTCTGGCCATTATACAAATCCTGTTTAGGACTTGTATAATAGTTATGCTATGTAACGTGTAATAAATGTATTTATGAAATGTAATATGGCGTTGAATTAAATTAATTTGTCGAACTAATACATAATCAGATATAAAATAATAGGTCCTTAATTTTGTATAGTTATTCAGTACAAAAGAAATATTTATTTTTGAATTTGATTGGCTGTATTGGGGAAGCCAATAATATTCCTCCCAATCCCATGCTAGCAGAACACGGTGTCGTAAAAGGCGATAGAAGTCAACCTACTTGACGATAAGTCTTCGCGTTACGATTATATTATCGATGCGATTCTTAAGTCACTAATATTATTATTTGTATTATTATCTTTCCGTGAAGCCTACCTGACTAGATATCACCCTCCAGCTTCAGTCAGCCGCCAAACGTACTTGAGAGCCAGTACTTTCTACCTGCCTTCTACTCATTTCCTGTCCGACAACGCATCGGTGATACCTTTCGTCTTGCTGGTGTCTATGGGCAAAGGTGACTACTTACCACCGTCCAACATCACTTACCACGTCGGCTATTAACATAAAAAAATATATATTTCAAAAACTTTGTTACTCAACAGTTTGTTAATAATACAATAAATGTACCGTGCCCTTTTTGCGTTGAAACTAGTGACATCTTTTATCAATTGTAAAGAACTACATCGATCGTCGCGTACAATATAACATACGCTAATTAACTTTTCATGTCAAAAAAGTTACAATCTCGGAACAGCAGAAATGTAATCTCGTATTACTAATACATAAGTAATGTCTATTAATATAATATATCTAAATTAATGGTTCAGATAACCCGAATCTAATATTCAAATTAACTAAGGGGATATCTTAAAATTAATAGCAATCCGTATTCGCCAGGTAACTAAGTAGCTCAGACCACTTCTGACCAAAACTAATCTGTCTCCCTAATTAGGTTAGCGACAACTTTGCTCCTCATCCCGAGGCTTCCCTCAGGATATGATCCGACAAGGAATTAGATTAGTTGTAGTTGTTGGCTTCGCTAATAAGGGGCGAAAAGTTTTGCGAGGACTGTCGAGTTATGTTGGAAAATATTACATTTACATTCGAAATTACACGTATGAACACCAACTTTAATAAAAACATATTTTTCACAAGTATGTGAGTAATTAAATGTGTCGTATGGAAATAAATATCTAAAATGTTGAAAAAAACCTTAATAATAAATATAGCAAGAAAATTTAAAAAATTCAAATAGTATTATGTATTATATAAACAACGCATAAACATATATTTTCTTGTTCAACAATATCTGGTTGATGATAATAATATCTTTAGTGTTACAGATGTTCATAGTTACCAGTTGGCTCGCCTGTTCGTCGGTTATTAACACAACAAAATATAACATCATCCAATAATAAACAATTACATTTGGATATTTTATGGTTAAATAAATAAAACTCTTAAAAATTTTATGGCTCGTTTTTTGTACTAAGTAATATTTCACAGCTGTTCATAAATTTATCAATCCCATTCAAAGGCATTATGAGATAATATAAAAATTATTTCTCATTGTAACCAAACTGTTAAATATTAATATGGATCTATACATAACCCAAAATTTTTACATATCGCTTTCTGTATAAGAAGGACATGTAAGAAACCTTTTATTAGATAGCTTTATTAACGCAATAAAACATAAACTAATTATTGTTAGAATTTGTGTATGATTGTCAGTGCGTTTGTGAGCGCTAATCTCAGAAACAGCTTAACCGATTTCCTTATGGTTTTCACTAATGTATTGCAGTAAACATGAAATATATAAAAAAAAATCGTTTCATTTTAATCCGCGTATAAATAAGTTATTTATATATTTCTAATTCACAGAACAAGAAAAACACAGTCCTAAAACAATGCTATTTCTAAGCGTAAGGCGTATTTTTTTGAAGCGAGCGCGGTTTATTAGTTTTATAAAACATTTATGTACTTCCACAGATTAAGCAAGTAAACAAAATGTGCGGGAATTTCACAGTCTCCTCAAAATGCATAGGCTATTACAAGAGCAAGTTTATTGTGATTTTGTGTTTAAACAAAAGAGGGGAGGCATTTTTACGCGCTGTTGTAATGAATTTCATTCTGGCGAGACATCGGCCGCGTTAAATATTCAACGAGACGCAGGGACTGCGGGAATTTGTGCACCTCATTGAATAACATTGCTTCATGCATAATTTTTTGATTTAAGGATATTTGTCGCTTGAAGTCGTTACGGAATTTGATAACGCCTTTGAGATGTTGTTAAGATTATAGGTTTTATGATAAAAATTGTTGTTTTACGATACGATTGCCTTAGAGATAGCTTGATGTACTAAGTATTCATTACTGTAATGAAATCGTTCTCATGAACAATAAAAGTGTTGTTTATTCACCGACAATGCAACCGAGATAGGTCTTAATTCTTAATAGAATCAGAAACATGTACCTAAATATTATATTTATGCATACAGGGTACAAATAAAACATTTCGCAAAGACAAACCTCATTACTTATCGGGCTATTTACAATTTTAGATATCGATTTTGTATGTAAATAATGTGTGATATGATTGCATCAATCATATCATCAATCAATCCAATCATAAAATTTCGGAGTAAGTTTTGTTTGAGTGTAGGGCTTATTAATGTTTTTATTTAAATTTTCTTCATGATTTATAGAATTTAAATTATTACAATTTTTTTTCCCCTATTTTTTTTTCATTTCTGATCTACTTTTGCGGACATATATGGGAAAAAGAATTCACTTTCTATAAGACGAATATTTATCTGCTTGTAGGATAAAAATATATATATTTGTATAAAATATACTTAATACATTTTCTACAATTGTCCGGTATAATAAAGCCAATGCCATCGTAAAAATACTACAGCTTAGGAAGAACCTACCGTATAACAGAGAAATGATATTAAAACTTTACTTCTCAGTCCCAGACATTGAAGAACGAAGTTACGGAACGTATTAATCTGGTCTCGTACATGCCCAATATTGCTAAGCCTCAGAGCCAGTCTGATTCGTTGGTCCCCATAGATTAAACCGTTTGGCATTCTCAGACTGTCGCCGGTCACTTTAATTCAGTGCAAGCATAGCCTAGCGAGCCCTTGAATGCAGTTGGCTAACGGGAAAAGTCCAGACGTGTTCGTCATTTTCTTCCCTTTAGAAGCGGTCCTTTGTATAATTTGCCGTGGCAGAAAATTTATAAATTAAACTTAGATATCCGGAGGTACACATAGACACTTCACGTCTGACAGAAAAATCTACCTTAAATGAACTACACAATTCTTACTTTTGGTCTCACTTTCACCTAAAATTTCAGTGGCATGCTATATATACGGAGATATATGCTAACATCCAATTATACAAGCAGAGAAAAGTTCCAACACAATATGTTTTGGCCAGTATATCAATAACAGCGTACACAAAAAAAAAAAAAACGAAAATATTAATTATACAATTTAAGCCCTATTATACTTTAATAATTTGTATGGATATATTTGGTAGTAATAATAAGGTTATTTACATATTTACGACTTTTACTAAGAATACTTTTAATTAAATACAATTTGATAATTTACATTTTTTTATTTTGTTGGAATCTAAATATTATTGGACAGGATCTTAAATTCCGTTGTAAAACTATACACATTTCCTCCGCACTATGATTATAATTTTTTATTGTAGTATTATATGGTATCTTACCATATAAATGAAGCAGACACAACAAAGAAAGTATTTACGCTACGAGTTCAGGTCTAGTGGCTTTCAAGGCATGCATTTCTTTGGTTACATGTAATAGTTGACGCGGGCCTTGTATATTCATATCGATTTGAGCAATAACTCTTATTGGAAAAGCAGTCTTCGTGCATTTATATAATTATCATTATTCACACGATGTTGGCTTTTCTTCTAATACCAAAAGCGCTAGACCATTATCGTCTTGCTCTGTGGTGTAAATCCTAAGCACGTATCTTTAATCTCCATATGTATGGACCTAAATATACATTTATGTTTATAACGTCAAAATTAATCCAAAGACCTAAGTGAATTGTTATTTGTATAAAATCTAAACGCAATGAAATGTTTTACATTTTTTTGTCTGGTCGTCTTTTCTGACAGTCCGTCTCTAGGCGTTTTTTTATTTAGAATGTTTCGTTTTTTTGTTATATTTGGTTTGGTGCGACCACAGACTAGTAACACAAGTAATAGATTTAATCTGTAAATTCAATCAGTATAGGTTAAACGTTACCAAATTCAAATTAGTTTTTGAGTCGTTACATTAAACCGTAAAATGTTTCAATTTGAAGCGTTTATCGGTAAATCGAGCGAGAATTGCCAATGAGGAAAATTTTGCTATAATGGCTCTTATTGCCCAAATTTTCCGCATTACGTACCTACGAATAGTTTTAACGAAACCCACAGGGAGATATTATGTTTAATGTGCGTTATAATGACACAAAGCCTCCATATTTGCCTCATTAAGTATTACTCTATTCGATCATGCTTAACTATTTTGTAGCGGTGATATTGTTTTGCATATTAACTTTTATTTAACTTTCGAGTAGAGTAGTTACGTAATATTTCATCATATATAATGTTTCAATATTTTTTTTTAATTGCTACTGTCAGTTATTTACTGTTGTACCTGTAAATATTAATTAATTGATCTTATTGAATAATTAAATTAATGATATGACAAACAACCAAGATTCAATTTAAAAGTCTCCCAAAAGTATTAGTCTCTTTATTTAAATCGAACCGGGCAATTTTTCTGAGTAGGTTGAGTTATTAACAAGTTAAAACCTCCTACGCTGGAAAATCATTATGTAATTATTTCAGTGTAATTATTTCAATATTCAATTATTTCAGTCCAATATGGTGTACACTACATGTGTACATCTCACTACAGTTAGAACAATCTCACAGCTTATAAGATTCAAAACAGGCTGCTTGCGTGATACCTAGTTCAATCAAGTTTGGTCGAGGTATTAATGCCCAGAGACAGGTGACGGTAACATTGGGGACAAACAAAGTGAATCTTTCGTACAGACATGGTGGGATCGTTAATGCGGCTTTTATAGAAGGATTCCATCAGCACTCGCGTGCATGGACAAGTAAGACGGTCAGACTGATGAGTCGAGGAACGAATGATAATCTTGTCCGATCATGGTCAGACAGTCTTTATCGTCGAACTCTAACTATACCACTGCTTTACCAAAAGATATCTTTAAATAAAGCCACGTAGTTAATGTATATCGGTCTGCACCACTGAATGCAACCCTGCCTGGAACCTGGAAAACGAAGGGTAACGGATCGATTCCAAGATGAAACAGGTATTATTTCACAGTTCTCAGATATTGGTTAACTGTGATATCTTTGCCAGAAGAATAATCTTTAGCATAGAGGTGTGTATCACCGTTTCTTTTTTGATTTTTTTAAATCTCTCCACCATTTGAGCGTTTTCATATTCTAGGCATAGTAATGTAACCATGTAGTGATATAAACGAACAACAAAGTACAACATACAGAGGCGATGCAATTAACTTGATATGTTTAATTACCCGCGCATAAATTGTGAGCTCTGTTCGGTTTGGCTAGTGCGATGACCAGGACTAATGAATGACGTGTACGCTGCGAATGAGATAGAGATAACTTTGTATGAGATTTGAATAAATTACATTATATTCCGATTATATTTCCTTTTTATTATGAACAATTATTTAAAGACAACTAACTTAGATGTGAAGAGTCAAAGAAAAGTGGTAATTGTCCGAAAACAATTACCGATTTAATTGAAAATTTTCAAAAAATTGAAAAGAATTTAAGGTATCTTCACTATATATTTTAATTAATCAGGTGTTAATATTACTTAGGTTAAACTTTTAAAATTATTTGAGGATTAAAATTTGAGTGTGATTAAGCACTCCAGTACTTAATTAAAAATACTATAAAACAAAAAAAATTTCCATTCACCAATATTTCCTCAAAAATAACGTATAAATTTTATTTTTCTCGCCATAAGACATCATGGTGCCATAAAATTAAATTATTAACCATCCTGTTATTTTAATGCCTGGGATACTGTTTGGTCGGTAAGTAATTGTATTTCGAACAATAGTAAAGTAACCAAACGATGTAGTTATTTCAAAGCTTCGTAGCTCAATGTAGTCGGAGGCCGTAAATATCAGCGACGAATTCCCGCCAATCGCGACAAGGCGTGTCCCATTTGTCGCGTTTTGCGCGCGGTAAATAATAACGCATGTGGACGTAACTTTATCTCCCTTATTTATGGTCTCATTACAAACGGACACAAAGCCTGTTTAAACCTCATTATTGCTGCCAATGAGCAATCCGAACATCGACTATCACCGCTCTCCTGAAAAGTCTACGGTCTCAGTTTGATAGATATGCGACCCCTGGAGTTATTGTGTATGTATATGTGTGTGTTTCATCCAATAAAAGATTATTTAACAAAAGAAACTTAATTTATTGAACTCCTGTTAAAATGCTATAATGGGCCGGGAGTACGTACGAGTATATCGACGGACTGCTACCGCGATGCTACTGATTCGCGTTACCGCGTGACGCGCTCGTGCTGAGTATGCTTTCTTATTGTTTTCCTAATTCATTTGTACGGTTGTTCCGTACAGTATATTTTAGTCAAATTACAAATTAACATTATCTTCTTCCTTCGTCCTATGAACACCTCAAAATTATAAGATATATGTGTAATTGGTACAAAGTAAAAGTATTTGCAAAATAATAGACTCACCAAAAATAAATCTGTCAACATTTCGTGCATCGTTGCTCACGATTTCTTATTAACAGCTGAAAGATAAATGCACCTATAATATTAAGTTAAATTACAATTACATTTTCATTTTTTACACTTATAATTATTACGTATTAGTGTTATTATTTACTATATGCAAAAATAGATTTCGAACTAATTCGGTTGCTTGTATTTGTATAACATCCTGATGTATTCAAATAATTAAACTACTGGGTAGTATTGACGTTGAGTACACATACCTACTTAAATTCCCAGCTAGAAATGATTTCGTTCAAAAACATTCAAACCTAATCAGTATAAAAGGTATCAATTTCACGACACGTGTCTGTCTATCCCATGAAAGAAAAGTTTGCAAAACAACTCCAGTCCTTTTCTAAAAACAGAGCAAGAAAGGCAATATGTTGGAAAAAGTTTGGACAGGGGCCGTAAATCGGCGCGTTTAAACGTTTTTAGGTTAAACAAACGTGAGCATAAATTAGCTGAAGATTGACAAGGGTATGTGAGTACCCCTGACACGAGGACGAAGTAATGTAAAGGTATGGGTTGTTTATGCCCGAATGATTATACCCTTGACGATACATTTTTTAGATTTTCTTTAACCTTACAATTCTTTTTCTCATCTCCTTGTCGTCCTAATAATCTTTCGCCGTGAAACCAACCCCCTTGACGAAGCGAAAGGTTTTAAATTGTAGTTTGGAATGTATAATATCCTTGAATACAAACTTCTGTCATTTTTTTGATATGATAGCTTTGAAATTAAACCCTCCCTCTCTAGAGTTCGCTTCCTTCTTGATCCGGAATGGCTCCATGTCGACTTTGATGTAATGAAATTGTACCGGCAGCAGCAACTACTTTGTATGCATATTCTTCTTTATGCGACGTAGCCTTAGGCTGCGATTGCCAGAGACATTAAAAAATTATGCATTCCAAATAATGTGTAAGATTAAAAACAACAACGTATTTATTTTCAACTCCATATAGAACTGTAGCATTGTTGAAAGTTAATTTAAAGAGTAGTAGGTGTTATCGTACATACCTCAAAAATGATGTGGACTTGAGAAAACTTGCAATTAAAAATGATTACATACGATATAAAAATAAATTAAATCAGTCCATTTTCCTCTTTTTAATGAGAATATTATATATATATATATATATTGCTACATTTCGAACTATGCTACTACATACATCGCTAGTGCATCAATTGTGGACAATTAATGTAGTGACAATGTCTTATGTGGTCCCAGTGGGACACTGACACGCCTCAGCAAATTAACGAGCATTTCATATCTATTAATAGACAGCTACAGGTTGGTGGGTATATGCTTGGAATAGGTACATCAAATTGTTGTGGTCAAGTAATTATATTTCTGTATTGTCATAGTTCGTTATTCCTCAATAACCTGAGAATGACATAAATTATTCTTAAGCTTGTAGAAAATGTTCTGTAAGCGTACAGTTAGTATACGTTCTGTAAAAGTACTTGATTTGATTTATCTTAAGCTATAATTACCGAATGTTTGGAACACTAAGCCAAAGCAAAATTACGACCAAAATTATTTAAAAATATTATTTATTTTCCTACTATTTGCATAAATTACGTATAGGCATAAATGTGAATAATATATCTATGTATATACTACAAAGTATACATATATTTTGTAATATACTGAAAATCGATAAAGTCGTTTTTAATATATATACCAAAGAGCTGCCTGAAGTAATCAGTTCAAGCTTTCGTAATACGGTTATGCCGGACAATGGTCT
>DWPT01007836.1:0-10554 GCA_018251895.1 Agathymus mariae mariae
TGACGTAGACCCCTTGCAGGTTGTCATAGACCCCTAGGGGTCGATATAGACCACTTTGGGAATCACTGATCTATACTTATAATACAATTCTAATTGAGCGGTTTCTGTACATGAACGATATATGAGACAAAACTTTATTAGGGGCCTTTATTAACGCAATAGAACCCAAAATAATAGTTGTTAGAATTTTTGTCTGTGCGTTTATTCCCACTAATCTCAGAAACAGCTTAACCGATTTCGTATTGCAGTAAGCTTAGTACTTAAAGTTTGTTTCATTGCAATCCGTCCATAAATAAAATAGTTATGAATTAATCCAGAAAAATGCCAATGATTAAGGTAGTTTTTCCGAAGCGAAATAAGCGAATAAGCGAAAGTGTATAATAATTTATTATCCCACAAAATTAATATGTTCTCGTGGAATAAAAATGAAAGTTAGTTTAGAAGATCCATTAAGTTAGTAACGTTTTGATTGATTTTTGTTTGTATTACAGCAAATAAGTGCCTATATTTAATTTACGTAATCTGAATATTAAAATGAGGTCAACATAAAATTAATGAAACGCCTGATGAAAATGCATCACATAACTTTTGAGTATGAGTATTAAGTGTGAGGAGTATGTAAGTAATTGCTATTTGTAAATATAAGAATATATTGTAGTACAAGAATACATGTATAAATATGTTTAGAATAATACTTATTATAAAATATATTAACATTTTGGAGTGTAAGAGTTCCATCCAACCTAGTGCCTAAGCCAACCTCCTCTGCTTGTGGTGTACGCTGACTGAGCAACACATGAAGTTATGGCAAACGGGCCCTCCTGTTGGAGCTTGCTGGGTTCTATCCAAAGCCGAACGTGAATTGTTTCATACGTCTTTAGGTCACAAGTCACAATGCTGGAGAACTAATTAATAATACGGGTCCCTCGCTTTGTTTTCTGTCGGCTATGGGTCGTTGATGCCTTTTGTGTAACTAATGACCGCGGGCGTTGGTGACCACTCGTTACCAGATGACTTCGCTGCTGTATTGTGGACTAGTAACATTAATTAAATAGAGTTAAAGATACTACAACCTACAAGGTAAACAAAATTAATCTAAATACAATATAATATAAAGAGTGTTCATACTGTGGTCATCAGTACAACGTTACGGGATGATGACTCCTAGGTGCAAACACTTCAATTATGACTTTGCAATGTAACCGGTATCCGAAGCAAACAGCTTAAAAAACTGTTGGATTATTCTTATTAGTTGAGAAGTCGCAATTTTTGTTTCCAATTTTTAAGATGGTCAGTGATAGAATGGTTTGCAATGATAGTAGTACCAAATGCAGCAATTATTTTTACATTCGTTACGGCAACTTTCAAAATGGCTGAAATATAGCAATATTTGAGAATAGCCTTTGAGAAGTTCCTCTCTTAATCTTTAGAACCCATAACCATATTCTCCTAGTTTTGATAGGGGACTAATTCCCAGCTATCTTCTATACACTAAAAAAGATACATCAAAATTTGATCATTAACAACGGAGTTATAGCAGTACATACATAAACACGGCAAAATTATAGCCATCCGTTGAGAAGTTCCACTTTTTATCTTCACAGCCTATTATAAGATTTTCACGATATTTAAAGGAGTCTTACTTCAAGCCATTCAATATCCAAAAAAAGAAAAGCTTTAAAATTATGTCCACGAATATAAAAGCTCTTCCATTTTAAATGTGTTAAAAACGCAATTCTAGTGTTACCGTCAATAGTTATTTTTAAACACGGTTCAGTTATTCTCATCCGTTGAGGTTTTCCACTATTTGAACTGTGGGATCGCAAGGTGTTATCATGATCCTGTTCATAACTACGGTGTATCATCTACACACTAATAAAAGAATCACCAGAATCTGTTCATATACATACATATCATGTACATATATATAAAAAATACAATAATACACACAAACTTAAAAATGCCTCCTTCTTTGAAGTGGGTTAATAAATAACATTTATTAAGGGTGCGGGCAAATTTTATTCCTAAATGTAATTATTATTCCTGAAGCATATTTATAAATTTAATATAACTAAATTACGATAAACAAAAGATATGTATTGCACCTGACAAATATTTATAACAATTGTTTTGGTGCTGATAAATACGTCTTGTGAGGATTAAGTTTTTTGTAAGATACCCTAGAAATAAATTTGAACTGAACTGAAACTTGACATTAGTAGGTACGGTAATATATATATATATATATATATGTGTATATAGATCGCCTCACAAAAAGTTGTAACAATTAGTTGTATTGTTATTACTACATATTTCTTGTTAATCCTTACACCTTAGCTATAAATTCAAAACACTTGACTAATGTACGGTAAACAAAAAAAAATCGTTTGACAAAAACTTCTATTATTTCAGATATGGGTAAATATTCTTTGTAAGGATTACTTTTTTGCAAGGCGCAGTTGCTTGCTATAATTTTGAAACTTTTGACCGACGTACAATAAATAAATATATAAGTCGCTTGAAAAAAATATCATAACACATGTTTCTATAATATAAATATTTGTCTTAGCCAGGAATCAAACACAGCTGGCCTGTCTTTAAATCTATGTATAGTAGCAATGGTAGCCCAGTGGTTTGAACATCGGTCTCCTGCAAGGGAGACTGGAGTTCAAATACAGCACGTACGTGAAATTCTTAAAATTATGTGCTTACTACAAAGTAACTATCATATGTTTCAGTGATGGAGAACATCGTGGAGCACCGTGCCAACCCACACTTGGCCAGTGTAGTGGACCATGGCAATAACCGCTCTCATTGTGAGAGGAAACCAGAGTCCAGCATTGGGCCAATTCTCTCCTGACTCTCCAATACTGCAACCGAAACCCGTCTTATAATTCCCAGTTAATTATAGAAAGAAGTTGTCAGCAGGTTAAAATACAGGTATCGTCGGGATTAAAGTAGAAAGTACGGGGTTTAGGGATCTACAACAAGCCTGTCCAGGTATTAGTGTCTTGTCTAGTATCCTGCAAAATGTAGGAGAGTTTAGTTTGATCTGAAGGTTAGATTCACAACTCGTCACCTCGTGAGCACCTCGTAAGCTATTAAATAAGAACAATATTCAGTTCAAAACAGTATCTTTTGGGGCGCCTAAGGAAATAAATGAGCTATATTTGCTAACAGCTCCATGGACCAATGCGTTAGTAAATAAGTCGACACATTCGCACTTCGCCCTTTGTAAACATCTTTGCCAAGTTCCGAGAATAGTCTTGACGTATTGCAAGCCACCGCTAGCCAAGTGTCTATTAAAGTTCTCATAAGTTTGTATAAAGACTTGTTGTTTGTGTGAATTCTTATCAGAAGTTCAGTATATATAGTTTTCTTCTACATCCACTATCGTATTATTGTTTTGTTTGCTTCTAGCTTCTGGCCTAGTACATATACTGAAGTCTTAGCGGTAAAAAAACTGAAATGTTATTACTTCATATTGTCGTATTGGTGACATACAGATTAATCGCGTCTGATTAAGGCTCACGTCAAAGGCGTTCTTATGCGAAAAGGTTTTTAAAAACTTGATGATTACTTTCAGGATAAGACTGCTTGGACATGAGTTTAATATAAAGCCAATTCATAGCCATAAGTGCGTTCTGTGAGTGGTGGTAGATTTGTTGAAGCGATGGCGTAGATTGACGTTCGAAAAGTATTTGTAAAAACCAACTTCGAATAAATATTATTTCATTTCATTTCAAATCTCAATTCGAAGAAGATGAATGCATCTTCCTTTTTGGCTTTCATCTTCAGCTTTTCATTCACAGAGAGAAAGAGTTAATTTACGCTATTTGACAAAATTATAACGTTTTCATGTCCCAAATCCGTTTGTGGTAAAAATAGTGCAATCAACATCTGGTCAACATTCATTATATCAGGTGGTATTGACAATGCCTAATGAGGGGTCCAGGGTTCGATTCCCGGTGCAGAAATGTAAAAGATATGTATTTGTTGTCGTGTTGTGGGTATTTATGTTGTATTTTCTGTGTATATTTATGTCACTCGCAATATAGGGAATCTTAAGATGATCGTTTCTTATCATATTATTAATGTACTCGTTTGACAATAGAATGGATATTCTTTACGGTAATTGATCACCGCTACCCATGGACATCCCGTAACTCCAAAGGCTTCAACAACATATCGCCGGTTAAGACGGAACCGGAGGAGACGCTTATTGCTGGTCTTTTAACACTGCGACCGAACCACAAAAACATTTCACAGCTGATCTACAAGGAGAGTATTATCTTGCCAGGCAGTAAAAAAACCTACAAACATTATTGACTTTAAGACTTGATGATAACTTTTTTTATATGTTACCAGCCGACAAACGAGCAGTAGAGCCACCCGATGGTAAGTGGTCACCGTCACCCATGAACATCACCAACACCAAAAGATCCAAAAGTATCACTGATGCGTTGTCACCAGAAATTGAGAAGAAGGTAAGAAAGAAAATGCTGGCTCTCAAGCCCCAGCTGGAATACGATGAGTCGTTTGGTAACTGGCTCAAACAGGAGGGTGATAGCTAGCAGGCAGACTTCACGGAAAGATAATATAATAATAATATATGTAGTAATAATAATGACTTTATTATAATACTGATAATACAATCCTTACGCAAATCCCTACCACCAAGCAGGCTGACTTTTGTCGCCTCATACGACACGCTGTTCTGCCAGCATGGGATTGGGGGCGAGTATTCTAGGTCATCCCAATACGGCCGGAACTATTCTTTTTACTCGATCCAAAAACAATCTTGTGTATAAAAATTGAAGGTGGTTAAAAATAGCTCTGCCAAATCCAGAATACATTGACGTAGGAAAAAAACGGAGCAACGTCGCATGTTGTAACCTGAAACGCTTTCAATTGACCCTCCGCAGTTATTTGCGAAGTTCAGCAACCGTAGCACGCAAAGGTAAATATAGCCAGCCAAGAGACATTTTATTAAATAATTCTTATATAAGTCACATACAAAACTCAGCAGAGGTTGTTCTGCCTATGTACATTTGTTTAAACCGGAGTATATCAGTTTTTCACTGAATTTTAAATCGTTGCAGATAAATGAAAGACGCACATATAAGTATATCAATATACCTTTGGTGAGTGGTCAAAAGTGATAAAAAACTATGCTTCTCAACCAGATACATCAAAATTATTTTTTATAGATACATGTGTATGTATGATGACGTCTATATAAAGATCTATCGCCATCGTCTTGTCCGTTTCTCAGCATAGCGCAACACTAGCACATGAGGTTGGCTGGGACTCAAAAATAAAAGCATCTACTTATATCTTGACAACATTTAAAAATTTCAATAACTTGTAATTTTAATATGAAAATTATAATAATAGCATAGTCTTCTTCTTCAAAATGTGTGTTAGACTTTGAAGGTATTGGAAATATGTAACCAACCTTAGGGGTATAAAGTTTGTATCCATTCTTGAGTATAAATGTATCCTGTTCCTAATATAGGTGACTGAACTGTTTACCAGTCAGTTTTATCCCAACGGTGACTTTCTACTTGGTGACAAGGATTTTTTCCTTCCTGGCCAACCACTAGAAGCGATCGTAATTACGTCTTTTTACGTGTTTCGGGTGCAGTATTAGACTACCTGTGCGAATATCTTCCTTCTTGGCCGACATCTCGTTGATAAAGCCTTTGATGCCCCAAATATTTATGAGCAGCAGTGACCACTTATCACCACTTGACCCGTCTGCTTGAATTTCCGAATTCTATTCCAAATCGCTCACCGGAGAATTGTTTCTCCAATTCGTCGTATAAAGTTGAAATGTCTTATTTGTTTCACAGTCAAGCACAACGAACGAAGTATGAAACGAAAACTCGTTTCACAGCTGAATAAGCAGATGCAATATTGATACGTCCACAAGCAAAAACGCAGTAAGATTCCACTACTCAAACAATTTTAGTAATAAAAAAACACTTTATAAAGATCTTAATTTATTTATTTAGTAAAGACCGTAAAGTAGTTTTATTACGCATGTTTATCATAATAGCCCATAGCCCAGTTGGCAGTGACCCTGCCTGCCGAGCGAGCGGTTCCGGGTTCTATTCCCGGCCGGGGCAGACATTTATGTGACAGGTAAATGTTTGTTCTCGGGTTATGGGTCTTTGTGATGTCATATTTGTGTATGTCCATGCCACCCGCAACACAGGGTATCTTACAGCGGGGGTGTGAGTGTGTAAACGTTTATAAAAAAAATTACTTAAAACATAAACATCGCGCTTTTGACATACACTATTGATACTATTTACTACCAACCTGGTCAATTTGTAATTGTTGAACGAAATAATTCAAAATTTATTTAGAGCCGGCGAGGTATAAATGAAAAACACCCAAAAATAAAATAGAAGATAGCTTGATTCCATTATATAAAACAAGAATTTACACTTAAGATTTGCGACACAATAACGAAACAAACGTGTATTGGTAATAGGCTTACATTATGTGTTGGGCGTAAGTAACGGATTATTATTCATTTAACTTAAAAGACGAGAACGGCTCGTCTTTAATACCGAGAACAAACGCTCAAAAGCAGTTCCTCGCGTCCAAGTTGTCCTACTGGTAGATACGGTCACTAAATTTTAAAGCCTAGGACACTAGGGCGTTGTGGATCTGTCTGATGCCCTAAATATAATAACAGAGCGTCTAATCTGATTGTAATCGATGCGATGCAACATGTTACCGCTAAAGTTCGCAAGATGTAAGTGAAAATAAACACATCATTGTTCAAGACATACTCGTACTGCCAAACATTCACATCCGTATAATTCAAAACTACTAAATGTAATAAAAAATGTTATCAAGTTAATAAATTTAGTTACTAGATTAATGGTGGTGTAATACTCAACATTAACTATCTTTTGTTCTTCAAGTGAAATCATGCAGACAGAACCCGTCCTTGAGAAAAAAAAACCTTTTTTTTATAAAAAAAAATTTATTTATAAAAAAAATGGTTTTTTTGCCTACGTTTATCGCCTCTCTCTTTTCTTGGTACCTTCGAACACATACAAATGATTGTTGCTTTCTTTCCGGTATGTAATAACATAATCCTTGTTTCATGTCCTTTCGCAATGTCATACTCAGCATTTGAACGTCCGTGATCGTATTTTAACAACATTTTTTGGCACAAATCAACACGAGTCCGTTTTTTTTCTAGAGTGAGTTCATGAGGAATCCAGCGACAAAGTTTACTAACTTTTAAATGTTGATGTAAGATTTTTTTAAATTGACCTCATACGAATCCCCAAATGTCCTCGAATATCCTCATAGGTGATACGCCGGTTTTTTTCACTTAGTTGCCTGACGGTGGCCACATTTTACTCAGTGATCGCAGTTGAGGGCCGACGTTCACGAAATTCAGCATAGAGACAAACATGGCCATGTTCAAACTCTGCATACAAACGCCTTGCGGTGCTCAAATGAGGTGCCTCCCTTCCAAAAACATTTTAAAGATGAGCAGCGCAGTTTTGCTGAGTCAGTAATCTTTTATAATCATAAAAAATCATTTCTTGAAATTATTTACGTGTTAATTCCATTTTTGCTACGGACGACGAACTGACACGCTAAATTCCGCCATTTGTTGAAATCAATGATTAAGTTTCTAATTTAAAAAAATAACTTTCGAAATTCAAACATTTACGAGCGGCCAGGAACTCAGAACTTTCAGTGTGCCCTATGTAGTACGTGGTCACCGTCACCTATGTACTTAGGCAACATGAAAAGGGTAACGTGAGCACCGAGATGAATGGTTCCTCAGAGTACTCCCTCTTGTAATATTGATAGAACAGATAAAAATAAAAATATTTCTTGTCATGATTTACAGTAACATAAGTATGTATGTTACAAAAAATAATTTCTAATTTATATGCGGAGACCCTACACACAAAATATATTATTACGTATCCCTCGGGACTCTACAAATTCCAGCGTTATCAAGTATTCTGTGGTTTAATGGAAACTTGAGATTCCTTAAATAATTCAAAAACCCATTGTTGGCAAGACGGATAAATTGTTGGGAAGCTTGAACAGTCCAAAGTCCCTTAACAGATTCTAAGCAAACTTTAGAGCAAGATCGGTGACGTCCATCAATATTATGTACCGTGTTGTAAATATTTAATCGATTGCTTTGTACAACTTGAAAGTAGACTATTTCAAAGTTACGCAATCTAATCAATAGTGCAAATAAGTTCACGGCAGCGTTCAATGGCAGACTAGAGTCTATTTGCGAATCGGAAACATAATACCGGCCTATTTGCAAATTAAAGGAAAGCTATTAATGGTTTATTTATTAATAACCTTTTTTATGATCCAGATGGTACCAAAATAAATACCTGTTCATACTGACACTCAACGAAGACAACAAAATAAGGTACTTCCTCACAGACTTATTCAGCAAATAATAAATGTAAAAATACTGCCAGCGAGATTTAAGGGAAAACTTTTTGTTTCATCGTCTATTTAGTTCTCAAAATCGACAATCCAAAGATATAATAATCTATACTACTATATAAATCTGTAATGCCTTTCAGTCTGTACATTCTAATTTTTTTTTGTAAAATTTCATTATAAATATTCGTTTTATGACTCACTAACGTCAGTCAGTCTGTATGTCCCATATAACTCAAGAACGACTTGACCGGTCCTAAAGAAAATTGGTACGTAGTGAGAACACGTTATTGTGCAGATGATAGGCTATATAAAATATCAGTAATTCTTATGATGTCTAATCAAGGCCAAAAACATAAAACTGAATAATCATGTGTTAATTCATTGTTCAATTGTTATCAGTAAGGTATTGTGGACGGTCACAGTAGATAAATAATACACAACAAAATAATAAAGATAAAAGCCTTGTAATAATAATTATTATTACATAATAAATTACATTAATATTATTAGTAGTAGTAATACCATTTAACTAGTACCCCTACGCTTCTGGAAACATGATTACAAATATTAACCGCAAACGAAGCAATTGTTACTCGTTTTTATCAGGCGTTTTAATAAACTTTTAGCGGCTTTCAACTTAAACTTGTTCGATAACGAAAAATTAGGTATGCCAGATTGATGAACACTCACGCGAATGATCCTGACTTATATTTCCAATGTAATGTAAATATATCAACGTATTCTAATGTAAATATTTTGTATCTTCAGCAAATATATAAAACCCTAAAATATTTCAAGGGATTATCGGAAAATTCTTCACTTCATTGTCTCTTTCTAAATCTCAGTATTATTATCTTTTGATATTAAATTTTCTGAAATATCTTTGTCCTCTATTCCTGCGGTTAGTGAACAAAGTGTTCCTTATATTTCAGAATACTTTACTCAGCATTTTGACGAGAAAGGTTTTGTCTTGTCGTTAAAACACGGGCAAAATATCGCTATCTAAGCGTTTTAAATGCTCAGCTGAGCTTGATGTTAATTAAGCAAAGTAATCACTACTGCAAGAGCTTTTTGGCTGTACATCTGTAAATAAAAATGACGTCGGCCTTATAATTTTATACGTATATAAAATCAATAAATGTTTGTAAGAGAATCCTGTAGTCCGGTCAGTAGAGAGTTTCCCTGATGTATGTGGACGCTCAAATCCGGTTGCCGATCAAGGTAATAAAAATTATGCTAAAGATAAATGATTTTTCTTTAGTCATGATTATCTGTAATTAATAATTTGTGTATACATGCTATCAGAAAAATCAGAAATTCCACTTGTATTTTTGTTTTATCTTTATTAATAACAAAACCGTACTGCGCTGGGGTCGAATGCGTACATTCAATATTTTTTGTGAATTTTAATGTAAGTATACTTTGTTATTGGTATAGACATCAAAACATATTTATTTAAAATTTTGTCTCTCAAAAAAGTTTGTTGGAATATTCTGTAAATGTTAGTAAATAATGTTTACAAGTGCTTTATTCTACGGGTAAATGTTGTTTATCTAGATTTGTAAGATAAATCAGATATTATTCGATGAACAGCATTGCTGGCATGTTTGGATAATTGCTAATTGGAGCAGAGTAAAGTCTCCGCAATAAAAAATCGATATTTTGACAAAAATAACAAACAAAACGTGTATCAATTTCTAGCATACACGGCTAGTCTCCATCACGGTGAAACATATAGTAGGGAAGCCTGCCATAGCCCCTGTCCCTTAGCTAGGCTCTGTTGTGGGCCGGTGCTGCCATCACTCGAGTTGAGTGTTACAGTCCACTTATTAATAACTGCCCCCAACATCTAACAAAGTTTTAACAAACTACAACGTTTTACAGATTTTTTACAGAATTTTAACAATCTATTACGTGGAACATAGTGAGCGAAAACTTATTGAATATGACCCTAATTAAAAAATTTGTACGTAATATATATCAATCGCTATAACAATAAATTGGTGGGAATATAAAAAGCCTGATAAATAAAAATAGCAATCGTATGGAGTGCGCGCAAAGGTCAGATTGTTTCCCGAAACTAAGCTAAAGCAGGTA
>DWPT01007837.1:0-10554 GCA_018251895.1 Agathymus mariae mariae
AATCCCCCAGCACGAGCACGGGACCCGGTGCACGCCGTATCGAGGTCTCCAGATTGTGAAGGAAGACCTCGTAGGCCTAACCTAACCTAACCTAACCGTAAGTGATGCCGTTGTAAATACAAATAACATTGGGAGCATTTTGAAATTATTACGCAAATAACGTTTATTTGTACAATACGCTATATATATCCGTAATTACTCAAGCCTTTCCATAATAAGTTGCTGAAAATAACTAAGTTTTAACCGAACATGTCACACATCCAAAAATTCAAACCAATGTTCAGATTTATGATTTCTTTACATCTGTTACCACTTAAAACTTTTCTATTTTCATGTATTGTTATAGTACAAAATTTGAGTGAGCTTAAATTTAAAAAATGACTTGGTGTTTCTTTTTCAGTCGTGACTATTTCAAAATATAAAGACACAACTTTCGATTTTAAGTTTCTTAATAGGTACTTCGTATAGAAAATAAAATAATACCCATCGTGGTGTTCGGTATTAAAAAGTTGTAATCTGTAAATTAAATGATATCAAATAGATTATTTAAAATTGTATTGTTATTACTAATGTTTTACTTTGTTTTTTAAGTAATTTCGTTTTGCTTTATCTTAAAGTATACGATAATACTTCACCATTTTATGATAACGAATGTTCGCCTAATGGTCGAAGTGCGATTATAATTATTTAATAACATTCTGCTATCAAATGTTTTTTATTGATTACATTAAGCCTATGTCCACCCGGAATAATGTATCTTTCGAATTGTAAATGGAACTTTTCAAATAGGTGCCGTGGTTCCAAGAGATTACTTTCCTCATATACAGTTATACAAAAAATCTGACAAAATTAGCACTCTCTCTATATAATATTAGAATTATATTATTGGTCATATTATAGATGATTAAATATCCATTAAACCCCTGAAGAAGAACCATTTTCATTGATTGCTATGAGAAGAAATATTAACATATACAGGACATAATTTTTACTACATCGATGCAGCATAGTAATTGGCTACTGGATGTTACGCGATATTAAATCTGTATAATTGAAGTCATTATCCAGCAACATTATATATTGTTATTTAATAACGACCTCAGTTTGATCAGTCCACAATAATGTCATTAAAAAAAATAAAACTTTCTAGGTATGAATATTTACTTGTGTTGTTGGGCAACCCGTAATAATCGTATTAGGTGACAAGCACTTTCGAAGATCGAAAAAGAGCAAATATGGTTTATCCTGCAGTCCAGAGTCGATTCCACATCGCCTGCCATTAGAATCAATAGGGGCTAGCAGTTTTTCGATATTGCCACGTGTTATACCTGTAAATGAAAATTGAATTATACAAATAATAAGGTGAAATAACGCTAAAATATTCGATGGATAGATACGTTACTTATTGCTGAAATAGGATAAAACGTATCCTAGATTACGAGTTAGACATAAATTACAGATATTCCAAGTATCACCTAACTCTGCTCAGTGCACCTACAGTTCTACGTGGTACATGTGCAGATGGACGGAAAGATAAAGATTTTTTTGACCTAAAATCTACAAAAAACTTGTTAAGCAATAAAGTATATATGTATAAAGTAGGTTTAGTTTTTACAAGCTTCTGTAACCAATCGGCTAAATAGAACCTTTACAATTTCATAATGTCCATCTATCTGCTTTTCTATCTATGCATATGCCACAGCCAGGTTTATGATTATGAAGAACAAATTAATTTTTGCTGTCAATAAATTGAATGTAGAGTCTCATCCGGACTCTGTAATACATATCTGTGATTCTGTGCACAGTCCGAGCGAGCGGTCCGATACGCACATTGTTGTTTATTGTTCGACATAGAATATTGGATTTCATATTCGTTTATAAATTTGTTATATTTATCTCAAATTAATTTACTAACTCAAAATTGGGAGACAGTTATATATATCCTGATGATCAGAGTAATTATTAATAAATCGGGATCGAAGTTTTAATATTATTTATCGAGTTAATTTAGTAATTGTTACAATGATTTATCAATATATTACCAGACATAATTTTTTAATGGTTTTCTTTTTCTACATTGTTTTATTTGACTTTTAAAGGTCCTATGTATAATGTAATTCTCGTCAGGTAAGGTGAAATGTTATGTGAAATCTACAAACATAGATGACTTATATTAAAAAAAACCTGAAATCTAAATGGTTAAAATAAATATTCTCTTTGTAAGTTAATTCGCTTATACCATATTAGGCTATATTGCCACTTAGTGTCAGGTGGGATTATACGTAAAAAACTTTTTAGTTTTTAATTTCTTTTTAGTGAATAGAAATTTTTAGAAATACTCAATCGAATGCCTTCTTAAATGTAATGCACGTCTGTCTGTACTGAACGACCATACTTCAAGTTAAAGAAAAAATATTACATAAACAAAAAGTTGTCAACGATAAACAAGATCTCACTGTAATATCCGACGTAGCCCCATGCTCCGAGGAAGACGATAAACGCAATCAGGAATATGACGTCCGTGCAGGATCGGTTGTGGACTGGGCCGTTGAAGTTGGGGTCGTGTCGAATCGGGTCCCCTGCGAATTAGAAAATTAAAAGGTGTAATATGTTTGTTTTCGAGGAAACATGCACTGACGTTAATTACCCGTCGAATATTTACTTAAAATGCAAATTCCAGTATTCAAATTCTTGCCGTTTCTTCTTCCGGGGCCACTTACGACAGGAATTTGTTGAATCAATGGCGTAGTTTGACTTTTGAAAAGTATTTGTTTTTACAATACTTCGGATAAATTTTGATTCAATAATTCATTCATCAAATTGTCATTGTAATGTGATTCATTAAATTATATGGACGTCTTTGTCATTATCTGAATCGCATTATTCTAGGATATTTTTGTGATTAATTTTTGAAGAGCGAATTGAGGGAATACAAATTAACTTTTATTCTATTTCATAAAAACTGGGAACACATTTAAATTTCCAAGAGAAGTTTTCAAAGTATTCATGTGAAATCCGCCATTCCGCACTTGGCCAGCGTGGACGTCCGGTACCAGGAGTAGGAAAATTATAGCTTGTGACGATGAATTAAAATAACGGTTTTTATTGTACCTCTTAATTGTACAAATTAAAAAATTTGAAGGTTTTACAGGTTTTTGGGTAATTCGGAAAACGTATCTGTGCTTTTTAAACTAGCTTATACAAACAATAGTGATTACAGAAATCTCTGAGTAAGCACATTAAGCCATTTGAAGGCCGGGTTGAGGTAATGTGCGATGAGGACATTACTAAAACCATATAAATACCGGTAGCGTGCAACAGTATTCGAGTAAGGTGTAACACTATTCAAAAGGTGGTATTTTTTTAAACACGTGTACACGGTGGTTTTTAACACCCTGCACAAAAAAAAAGTTGGATTTCGAAAAGGTTCTGTAAGCACTAGATTAACCACAAATTTATGCTGGTTCTACATAAGATGGACGAATATTTATATAAATAACATATTATATATAAATATAACGAAACATCTATGTTTCGTTTGAAGAATAAAATAAATATTTTTATTCTTCGGGGCTCAGGGCGGCGCGAGCGATCACAACTAATTTTACATCGAGATGTTGAAACGAGTACGTAAAACAGGACAGGATAAAAATATGAGCATTCTTATTCCGGAGACGGTGTCTGTGATAAATAATTATAGTATTATGGAACACACGGTCACGCATAAGAACGTTGCTATACCATTGAGTTAATTGGGACCTAATTTAATATTCCAGTTTTAGGAAGACTGCTCGAAGTGTATTGTAGCGAAGTCGTAACTCTATAAAATTCCGTAGGTGGGTAGGTACTTTTACTCCGCTTGATTATAACTAAGCCCAAACTTAAAGGCACATAGTGCTATAAACAAGACGTTAAAACTTTTGAATTTTGCAAAAGAAATTCGACTCCGTTAAGTTAAAATTATCATAAACAAAAATATAACTTTCAGATTTTATATGCTACTTACATAGAATTGCTAATTAGATATATGTGTGATTGTTCCCTGTGCACATTGTTTATCTTGAAAAAGTAACCTTTGGTAATTGCACAAAATACGAATAGCATTATGTACGTAATGTAACATTAAATATACATTTACTGTAACATTAAATATTTATAATATATTATATATATTTATAATATAATATATATTTATAATATTTAATGTAACATTAAATATACATTTACATTAAATATACATTTACTACTGCATTAAATATACATTTTGCTACCTATGTCGTATTTCAAAATGTGTGGGGATTAATGGATGGATGGATTAGGATGACTTCGGTCACTTGATAAATTTTGACGTTTTTGAATTTCGTTATCGCTAACAATATGTTATATGTATATGCACATTACAAAATAGCTATATTCTCATGGATCAAATGAGTAATATGTTTTCCAGTCTGGGCCCCAGATTTTTATATTTTGTCGATGGTGACAAATCTTCACAAACATATGTGGAAGTTCAAAATAGTTTGGAATCTACGCTATCACAACTTTAACCTCGTACGTAGGGAGGTGCGCTGCAAATAAATTCCTTAATAACAAAATAAGTAATATATACAGTTAACAAGTAACATTATGAACTTAATTGCAAAGATATCCAAAATGTTTTAGATGAGCACTCACTCGATTCTTTTGGTGGCACACAGCAGTCATCACAGCAACCCATGTTGTTTAACACAAAACACTTATCATCGCAACCATCACATCACGTAATACGACACACAGTTACTTTACTAATATCAGATAGCTGTAACTTTCAACCATCACGGTAATTCATAAATATAACCAATATTATCCTGTATGAATTATTTGAGTTATGTTACTGGTATCGGATGTTGTGGCGCCGGTGGTGAAGATATGTCGTTTCGCTTATCAGCGTAAAAATTGATAACAGCAATAATCTATATCGTAGTGGATATACCACGCGAAATTTTATTCAATTGACTAAGCACCAGGGTAAATTACTACCTAACCTAACCCGAGTCATTTTGTCTTTTTTTCAGTCAGCCAACCTGATTATCTGATGAAATATGTATATGTATGAATTAAACAGTTTTTGTTTAATATCATTATTACAGTTCGTTTAATTTTGGATTTTGCATAAAAAACCTTTAAATTGGTTCAATTTATATTATGTAAATTCGTATTTTAACAATATTACAACCCGGACTCCAGATAAATAACCTGCAGATCTCTCGACCTACTTTTCATTCTTGCCACATTTCATTTCCTGGTCGACAACGCATCAGTGATACCTCTGGTGTCGCTTTTGTCCATGGGCGACGGTGACCACTTTCCATCAGGAGGCTCGTCTGCTCGTTTGTCGGCTATTACCATAAAAAAAAACAAAAAAAAAAGTATACAGTAATACAGAATATCCGATGTTGAATTAATACTCGAGTACCTGTTACCTACTTGCTTACAATATACTCGTTGTCGTATCATAATACGAGAACTACTGTAGGATGTCCATTGAATTTAATTTGATCAAGCGCCGACGGGAAATACCGACGAAGGAGTCTTATAGCACTAATAGCGTTGTGGGTATTGAAGATTGTCGAGATCTAAATCATTTATGTTAAGAAATTCACTGAATTGTTTTGTCGTAAACGTAGCAATATTAAAGTTATATATAAATATATGCACCCAATAACACAAAAACATATTTATTGAATACAGTTAATTAGGGGTTATAATAAGTCGCGGTGTCATTAACGAGTAAAATATCATAAATTTCAAAGAAAATGACTAATAACATAATATCTAGTGATAACGGATATATGATACAAACACAAATATTGTTTTAGTTACGTTCATTAAAATCACTGGAATAACATAATAACAGTTGATCCCATCTTTCTACGTAGAAACAGATAGGCAATGTAATTAATGTGAATTAGTATTACACGAGAAGATTCTGTGAGTTCCGACCACACGTTACGAAATACCGTCGCGTCGGTCACATGCGGGAGTGTACTCATAATATGCGCACACGATCACGTCACAATGAACACTGTCTTCTCTTACTGTGAGGTGTTAGACTACGCCGACGCAAGTAAAGACTGTTTCACATGAGAGGCAAGTAAACGACTTTGCTGTTTCTTTATCTAGATACGTGTAGAACTCGCTGCCTTTTTTATGTACAAATGAAGAGTAGTCCAGTATTAAACGTAAAAATGTTTATATGATATTTTAAAAAGTTTACGTATCATTACAAAATTTATTCTTCCATTTAAAAGGTGTGACTCAATTGACACTAAGAAGTATGGCCACGTAGGCGCTCATTCTCAGCACTTATATTGTAAGTGCCAATAATCTACAGACATACTTAGTTAGCATGTACACACGTTAGCATGTACAATTATTTGTTCTGGCTTAAAGATTTAATTACCATCAGTCGTTAAGAAGATGACCCAATTATTCAATATGTAACTAGCTCCAAAATGACGTATAATGATTCACGTTTTCTCTTTGAAGAAACCTTGTAAATTGCTTAATCTTTTCCTGTTACAGTATAAGCAAATGGATGTTGCTTCACACTTGTAAATAGTGCAAACGCGTGTGTATTAGCAGTAACAAACTAAGTCCCATTGTAATACTAAATGTAAAGCGCAGTTCTGTCGTTAATGATATTGGGGTATGTAAATATTTTAATACTCCGCTATTATAATTCCAAGTACACTTGTATTTGTGCTTTGTGCGTGCACGGAACTATCGACCTCAATATTGATATGATCTTGATCTTCATATTATGCATAATATTGATCATGTTATTATTACTTGACTTAACGTCTGTTACATTATTAACTTTGTACGAATGTACTAATAAATTAAGTATATAATGAAGATACATAATTTCTTCAGCTAACATCAAAACTAACTACGTTTTCTTTTGAACCGGCACGAAGTTGGACCCTGTGAGGAATTTTAGTTTGTATGATGTAACTACTAAATCGATCGGCAACAAATCAGATTAATTACTATAAACAAACAACATTGTTGTTATAAAGAGGAATTTAATATATGGAAAATTAAACTTTTGAGAAAGCTTTTTACTTCAGTAAAAAATTCCCAAGTTACAGATAAATTTACTATAAATTACAATAAGGTGAATATTTGTTTAAACTGTGATTTAATCATTTTTCCGCTCATTTCGATTCCCGTTTATAATTTTTAAATACATAATTTTCATTTAATTGAATTTAAAATTATTTTTTTTATAATCCATAAACAATTTTATACGCGAATTATAAATGTCATTTTATAATTACACAAGTACAACTAATTATGTACTATCACTGTTAACCAATTATGTTGATCACATTTGCAAACTGAATTTTTTTAACAAAATAATTACCTTTTTTCAAGCCTCCTAGATGTTGACCCATATAAGTTATAAATATGCCGCGGTATCTAAATCTGTGCAGTCGGTTCTACACGAAGCTTGTCCAGATATTAATAATTTCAAGAATTGTTATTTTGTTACAGATAATTTGTAGCAGATTGAATTTAACGACAAAAGTGTAACTGGATTGCATTTAAGAGATAATTATATAATAATTATTATCTTTCTAACTGAAGTTTTTATACTAGATTATTTTTATAGGCGACCTTGAGACCCATGAGCCTACCCGCCGAGCTAGGGGTCTTGGCTTCGATTCCCGGCGGAGTAGACGTTTAAGTAACAAATACATGTCGATCCTCGGGTCATTTTATACCACCTGCAATATAGATTACTCTATTGCGGTAAGGATAAAATGATAATTTACTCGCCGTTATCATGTTTACAAAAGCTCTCAGTTACCATGCCTTACCATAGTTAGGCATGTAAGTTTTAACTATTTTAATTTACAATATACAACGAAGCCTTAATAGCTTTTTTGAAAATTTTAAATAGTAAACAGTCCTTTAGTCAAAATGATATATTATGTTATGTTTTCTTTTTAAAATTGATTTTATTTCATTGATTGCAAAGAATAATAATTTGTTTTTATTAAATTTACACAGTTTTTCATGTATCAATCATTATTCATTCAATACTTCTTTTATAGATAGCGGATTTTATGTTTTGGATAACCCACATGCACAGCTATTTCCCATGACATATGTGCCTCACATACAAAATCAATGTCAAATGTTGTTTAATGTGTGTCTATGTGTACACAGTCTAACTCAGCGCGAACAGTTCGTCTCACATTGACTGTTAAATTGATGACGGTAGCTTTATTTACGTTCGACGATTAAAGCTGATCACTGCCATGATGTTGCCGCGCGCCGCAAATAAACAGGTTATGCCTAAACTACCCAGTAAATTGTAGATCTATTTTTATACGCACCTACTGTCCGAACCTATTTATGGCGTAAATAAAAATAAAACACGTCAACTTAAATATTTTCGTCGCAATGACCAAAGTTTTTCTTGCAGCTCAAATAGCTTCTGGCGACTATTAAACTTACCTATGAAATTGCAGATTCTTAATATTGGTACTCAAGTTTGCTGTCAAATATTATCTGTTTGCTTTGAAATTCCAATTTACAATTAAATCTTTATAAATGACTGTTTCAAAATTGGTTATTCATTTACTTTTGCTTTGACATCGTTTTGTTCAAGATTATAGAGAAGATTAATTAAGTTCCGTCATCAACGCATCATATATATCATCATATATTTGTTATCATATATATATCATCATAATCATCATCATAGTTCAAAGAATCAATTACTTTTTTAATGTATATAGTCGACAAACGAACAGACGGGCCACCTGATGGTAAGTGGTCACAGTCGCCCATAGGCATTAGAAACGAACCAACGAAAGAACAAAGAAGATAAGGCAGATTTGTCATGTGTATTTGGTTCCGATGCTTTCGTTCTGGAAATTCCTATTTAAAAATGAGTCCCCTGGGTGGTCAAAAACAAGTCGATAACAAAGAATTGGAAACGTTAGTGGAAGCAGAACAAACAGAAATTATATCAGAATTAGTAGTAGCCTTCAATCAGTTAAATAATGAAGCGTTCTGAATCATATCGTCATTTGTATCGGAAAAAAGACTATAATTGGCATTGTTTACTATGGTTAACTCTGAGAACCTGATGTGAAACTTGCTCCGAGTGATTCAAGGAAATCAACATTTTCCGGGGTTTGATTTAAAGTATTTAATAATGATAAAAGTTTTGCTCTTTTTAAAAGTCTCGGCTACAGATTCACCCTATCCATCCATCCTAACCATTTACACCTTTTTGACAATAAAAAACAATAAATTCGATCAAACGGCTTTTTCATGAAAATTGTGGTGTTTTGCCAATGTGTGTGAAGGATATTAACGGGTATAACGTATGCTAACGCATTTAACTTTTTGTTGTATATAACTAATTGTGAAATATTTTATTTCTGGTTTAAGGCCATCTTAATAAAAAAAATTACCTTAACATCTGACAAACGAGCAGACGGGCCATCTGATGGTGGTGGTGACTGTCGCTCATGCGCGTCCATGACACCAAAGGCATCACCGACGTGTTATCAGTCAAGATTGAACCGGGGGATCCGTTTATTACACTCTTCTACCTCTCGCAAACTTCTCGAAAGTGATCGAGGGTTTCTACGGACCGGTCGAGATGTGCCATATACCCGTCCAATAAAATTCAAAATCCACAATACACAATTCCCTGCTCCATAATCTTGTTGATCGATGTAACTCAGAATGGTGACGGAGTAGCAGTAACATGTGTTAGTTGGTCGCTGCTGACTCACAAGTAAACTGTGACCCGCTTGTCATTTAGCTCTTCAACTTTATAAACGAAATGACCCAGGGACGTGTAACAACCTGGACCAAGCGCTTTGTCACTTTCGTTGGTTCGCACCGCGCACCACAGCTAAGCGCCCGTGTCAGTATGTACTTATTTTGTTTATGTTCCATGGAAATAAAACTATATGTTCAATCGATAATCACTTGTAAAGATAACGTTATCCTGCCCTGTTACACATTACCTACTTTAGTTACCTAGTTCAGCCAAGTTCAACAATGGAC
Source organism: Agathymus mariae mariae (assembly GCA_018251895.1). Taxonomy (NCBI): domain Eukaryota; kingdom Metazoa; phylum Arthropoda; class Insecta; order Lepidoptera; family Hesperiidae; genus Agathymus; species Agathymus mariae. The sequence continues at coordinate 10,081 of DWPT01007837.1, forward strand.
AAAGGTAATCAATATAGTTATAGTTTATTTTTTATTTTTTGTCAACGCGGATATTACACAGGCATATACGCGGATATGCATTTTAATTGTAATAGGTACTCACGATTTTTGTGTTTTACACTGATATACTTGAACATTGTAAATTGTCTTAGTCATTACTGATTATTGAAAGTAACTGATAATTACTGATTAGTTATGTGTCTAGGTATAATGTTAGATTCCTTATTCAAGAGTTTGATACAGTACAAGGCTATATTTGACAATATATCTTATGAGAAATCGATATTGCGTAGATCATTTAACATAATACAATAAAATGCAAGGCCTAAAAACCAACATCTATTAGTGTCATTAATTCGGGTATCGTTTCAGAGATCGAAAGATGAATTTTAAAGACTGTGGCGTAAAGCCTTGTACCCAAAAGCCTGAGGTGTGGGCCAAAAACATATTTTATTGTCTATGACACCTTTCTGC
>DWPT01007838.1:0-10553 GCA_018251895.1 Agathymus mariae mariae
GATGGCTCGTCTGCTCGTTTGTCGGCTATTACCATAAAAAAAAGAAAATCATCAACAGTGACAGTTACTGGGTTTGTCGTCTCGGTGAAGTCGATATTATATAACAAGTATTCATATTTTCATAACATAACATGTTTATAGGATATGAACGAACGTGAACTATTCCAAATCTGCGTTGAAAGACTTAAGGCCGGTAGCTACACTAATCAAAAAGCCCATTTCGTCTTTGGATTTCATTGGTTTCTTTCCGGATTTCTGATAACCGAGGGGGAGACGAAGGGTGATCTGCTCCCAGACTTCTGGGTAAAAGGTAAGACCATTGTTAAATTGTTTTTAGAAATATATTTTTTGTAGTTTATTTGTATTAAATGACATTGTGTATTATCTCGCAAGTCTATACGAATATATAATACTTATATTTTTGAACTGGACCATTACAAGTTCTTACATGGTATTATGTGTGTGTATTATCTAAGAACACCCACCACTCGCATAAGCTCTTACCCGAGTGTACAGAACACCTGCCCCTAAGATGTGTCGTTAAAGCTCGTATCTTTGTGTTGGATGAACTAACAATGTCCTAAATTTAGTAAGATCTTTGAGGACCTATAGAAAGTTATATGTTAGGATTACATTAGGATTCGTTCTCGACACTAGTCATTTTACATTTTTTTTCCGCTGAAATAATGATTTGGGAAATACAAAGTTGGCTGAGTCATTTTTAAACTATCCTCTGTGCAGCAGTGCGCGTTCGATTCCTGTATCACAAATTTATGATGCACCAACGGTCAGTTGTTTCGTGGTGTCTATAGCGTGAGTCCACGGCTTATGACAAAGGCGACGCAGTATATGATGTTGACTGGGTGACTGTGCGAGACATTTTCTGTTTAACAATAATTGTAGGTTCTATAATTGTAGGTTAAGTTATTTATTATGAGTACCTTCCAACAGAGGTGTGGTCAACGTGAAATTGAAAAGTATAAAAAAAAAAAAAATGTGTTACGAATTTAATTATCACTCAGTGACCGAAATATACGAAAACTAATAAAAATAAAACTAATTGTTCATTAGCTTAGCTATAATAGGGTGAATTTCGTAAATAGTTCATTGAGATTCATAAGAGAGTGTAAGCGTCCCCGTGTGCCCCGGACGACTGGTGAGAGGCTTTAATGAGTTCTAATAACCAGAAACCTTCCCTCTCTCGGCGAGCCTGGATACAAAGGTATCCAGTACTTTTAAAAGCAAAACTCAAAACAGTAAGGTAATGCTTACCGCAAGTTTTTCAAATAATCCTATCGTGAGCGACGTATTCAGTTAGTTGCCATACGTTTCCAGTCTGGGGCTGCGCACGCGCACTTTTATATTTAAAATTTTAAATCCAAAGGCTTGCCCTTGCGAGCGCGCTCCTTCATTAGCCAAGTTTTGTGCAAATACTTTGCTATTCTGTGTGTAGTGTATCTCATGTACAAATAAGCAGTGTCGTCTACACTATAAAAGTATTTTTAATGTGAATTCACTTCACACCATAATGAAAAATAAGTGACATTATCAAAAGCGATAAATAAGAAAAAAATCTTGGATAAAGTTGCCGACGGTTGAAGAAGCTGAACATTTTTTATTTGGACAGTAGTTTCCTTTCTTCCCATTGGAAGAAAAGTAAATGTATGTATGTAAGTAGATTCCATAAAAGTGGGTAACATTGTGTAACAAATTGCATAACGACCCAGTTAGTATCACGCGTATTTCTTCATTAGTTGGTCCCGAAGGTATAATATCAGGGAGTCCTGTTGTCGCTACCACCATAAAACTGCTTTATTTTAGACAAAGAACGCAATTCTGTGTGGTATCTCTGGAAAATTTCCGTTAGATGCATTTTATTGTTCCGATGCGATTGCATAGAGGTTGTTATATAAAATGGATCGGACTTTCCTTTGCACGCTGTTTACTATAAAGTGTTCGTTTGCTTTAAAATTGACAGACAAAAGAGATTTATTATTATTATTTGGAAACTGGTCCCCTGTTGACCCTTGAGTACTTTCATTCTGAGAGAAGAAAGAATTCAATTCGTTCACCATACATCGTAAATACACATAAAAGTATATGTAAAATTGAAATATAGGTAATATTATTTTTTTTATAAATATAGCTAAATTTTAGCATTTACGACATCAAGTTTGGTCTATAGATTGAAGCGAACAGAAAAGCCAAAACCAATAAGTAATGTAAGACAAGACATTACCAATAAAGTTAATCATTATTATTATTAATGATTGTTGCACAAGATATATTTAACCCTCTTCTACCCTTGCTTAGGGATTAAATTTCGAGACACCCTTCTAAGAAATCTGTCAAAGGGGAAGATCCCCTAACTAAAGTAAATTACAGCTTATAAGCCCACCGGGCACAGTGCGTTTGGTTACCATATAAATTTGTTTTTATTTAACGATCTCCTTTGAAAAACGCAGTTTTATTGTGGGACATTTATACGTTTTTTCACTGACACGAACCTAGCAAATAAGCATGCAACTCACCTATCGTTAATTAACTGGTACTACCATCTGTCTATGTTAATTTACTCGATTCGTACGTTAATGCAATTAGAACATTAACGGGGTTATCACTAACATTGGTTGCTAATAAGTCATCGACTGACTTGAGTAACTTCAGATGCCTTTGGATTCAGACGGTTCAGGATCCATCGGGGTGGCACCAATCAGGCTTGACCTATGTACAGCAGTGGAACCTAAAATACTGATAGAAAGGTGGAAGTGGCTGGAATTGGGTGTATGTTTTTATAGCGTTTCTCGGTTTCAGAGGGCATGTTAAAACGCCGTTCTGAGTCTGAGTCGTCAGTCTGCAGTATTTTTGCCATTCAAGTTTTCGAGTAGCGCAACAACTTTCAACTCGTGACTTGCTATGAACCCTTCAGACAGATGAATCAGAGCGGTATGGTGGAGAGGACCCTCCAAGTGGTATTATTCAGGTTACACCCGACGTTACTTTTGCATTATGGAGGGGTTCATTTCCTGGATCGCCACCTCCCTACCTTTAGAATCAACGGTGAAATGTTTCAAGGTATTTTGGTTACAGGTCCGGAGAGCCAATTAAAAAGAGGGTTCTTGGCTTCCCTTTTCACAGACTAATTATGGGTGATATTTTTTGTGCTATTAATGTTCTAGAAGGTAACGACCATTTATCATCAAATCAAGCGCAAACTTTGATCGAAAATCTAGTTGTTTGATAATTTACAAAAATAAGTCTGGTGAGATGCATGCATCTAGTTCTAATACTAAAAAGCTCCATCAACAAAGTATCTCGTAATCATCCCTCGCAGTCAACTCGTTTATTTACAGAATTGTATTGCTGAATTACATTTTAATCTGACATGCTTTCGATTCCGAGGGGATTGCCTAGCAACGCCCTCCACTCGAAGATTTTATTACTTCCACAAAAATTATTTCCCCACCGTTTTACGGTAGACGCGGCGAAACTTAATCTTCGGGTGTACATTCTGTTTATTGCGAACAGAAATGTTTTCTTGCGTTTTGAACAAGAAAATTTTATCGCTCAACGACGTTTGGATTCATTTTCATCGAATGTTCTTATTGTGTGAAACCAAGATGTGGAATATGATGAGCTTGTCGTGTGTTGTTACGTATTCAAATGTATTCATTACTCGCTGATGGAATCGTGAACGATATTTCATAATATGTTTGTAGTAGACGCATTAATAAAATAAAGTTATCCGTATTTGATGACATGAACGTGGTATTTAGTTACATTTATTTAGTTAGAACGAGTTAAATGCCACTTTTTAGAATAGTGTTACTTTAAAAACATAATTTGTTTACATAAATAAACAATATATTTTTAAAGTGCTCGTTATATGTATTTGTTGTTAATTTTTTTCTGAGAGTCTGAATTTTTGTTTGCTTATTCGTTTGAATTGTCAGCAAATATTATAACTATCCATTTGTGACGTATCAACTATACAACACCTATAAACAGTCAGTTAAAAAACCTGGTAAAAACAGTGTTGATCGACGTTACAAGTAAAAATAACAAAAATTACATGACCTGGCAATTGATTATTTTAACTGAATCGAATCGGTAAAAGTCACCGTGTTAAACTGGTAACGAATTAAAATTGTACTTGACTCTCGCAGATCGTTTAACGTTAGCATTGTACTGGGAACGCGAGCTTCTCATTAATCAAATAATTACCGCTATTTGTACCTCTTAAACGATTTACTCAATTGACCTACATCTGCGGGAATTTACACGTACTCGTAGCAAGCGTTAAGTTCAAAAATTAAATAAACTAACATGAGAAAGTGCAAGCGCTCATGACGACGTCATTTTTGTATGGCATTTTAAAATAACATTTAACAAGGTTCAGACTTCATTCGTCTCTATCACAGAAATCGGTGAAAGTGGATACAACATTATAAATTACTATACTTGTGAAAATAATTGTATGTGCTTGCGTAAAGAATTTTGGCAACCCTAACAGCTGCTGCTCGTTTGGTGTGCTTTTAGTTTTTCAAAATAAAACTTTTATAGCATCGACTGGCGCATGTCATAGGCGTCATCGCCATTGTCAATTCCAATTCGTCAGCGCCAATGGATTAGCTCCCGAATTACTTCGCTCTTACTTACGCAACCTATGACGAACCTCTACAACGATTTATAGAAATCGTTGAAGTCATAATTACAGTTAAAATTGTAGCGTATAATGAAAGCCCGGTTGGAGACTGACTGACATTTATTTTATTTATTTCCATTTTACCCTCCATATTTTCCCCCTTACAAAGCAGAAATTACTACTAATAGTAACTTAATTACTTTTAGGTATATTATATTATTCTCAGTTAGCACTTTTGGTTTTGAACTGCACGTTTATACGCACGCCATACGCGGGCGGAGGCGTCCGACGTCGGTGCGGAGGGCTGTGTAACTGCTGTAGTGTCCTCGGCATCTCCATAGTTGGAATATTGACCCTCAGAGCGGGCGTCCGCGTCTGCGTTTGACTCACCGACGTCCGGCTTCTCCCCACGTCATCGCCACCGTCACCGTTAGCCACTTCCTCCCCTTCGTCAGGGACTACTGTGCTCGCGCGCGACAATGAATATCTGTTATTTCCCCGAATGAGAGTAATGTGGTCTTGGTGTCTCCGCCATTCCGTACCGTCGCTTAGACGAATCTTATACGAGACCGGACCCGTCTTCTTTGAAACCTGACCTTCCGACCACTTGTTCCCCTTCGACGAAAAATTGCGCGCGAGCACAGCGTCGCCGACTCGTAACTGTCGTAGACGACCCCCAGCTACCGCCATCTGTTTATCCTGCGCCTCGTGGACCACCGCCGCGCCGTCCGGGCGCAGCGCGTCAAGCCGCCCGCGCAGCCGGCGACCTTGCAATGCCACCGCTGGTGCTACCCCCGTGGTGGCATGTTCGCAATTTCGGTATTGAAATAAAAACCTACTTAATGCGGTCGGTATGTCCACTTTTTCATATATGGCTCGCTTTATAGCCTTCTTAACAGTTTTAACCGCGATCTCCGCCTCCCCATTTCCCTGCGGTCTATACGGTGACGAGGTGATGTGTTTAATGGCATTGTTTCTACAATATATTCTAAATTCTTTCGAAAAGAAGAGCGGACCGTTTTCGGTCACGAGCTGTGATGGGATTCCGAATCGTGCAAAAATTGATCTAAAGATTTTTATGGTAGCCGCCCCCGTGGTGCTCGCCATTTCTATAGCTTCAATCCATTTCGAGTAAGCATCGACGATGATTAGAAATCGTTTACTGGCGCAATCTGCAAAATCGGCGTGCACTCGTCGCCATGGATGCAATGGAAACTCCCAGGGATGGAGAGGTGCGTGCGGAGGCGCGTCAAGCACCGCGCGGCACGCCTCACATTTACGACAGGTCTCCTCGATTTCCCGGTCTATATTTGGTCAGTACATATAGCTACGTGAAATAGTCTTCATTTTGTTCATCCCTAAGTGTCCTTCGTGAATTTCACTCAACACCTTACTACGAAGGCGAGGCGGAATAATTATTTTATATTTATAAATTAAACATCCCAAGTCCACGTAAAGATTATCCCTTCGAGTGAAATAACAACGCTCCTCATCGCAGCCTGTAGCCGACGACAGCCAGCCGAACATCACATAACCAATTATTTTACTTAAAATCGGATCTCGCTCGGTCTCCTTTGCTACCTCCTTGAAACTGATCGGCAACGATTCTTGTACAAAATGTAGATACTGAACTGGGGAGGTGTAACGGCGCTCGCGTAGCAGGGGCAATCTTGATAATGCATCTGCGGGACCATTATTTTCCGAACGCACAAATTCAATCTTAAAGTCGTAGCCAGTCAGGCGCGCCGCCCACCGCTGTAGCCTACTAGCCGCAGTTTGAGGAATACCGCTCTTTTCGCCAAAAATGTACGTTAGGGGTTTATGGTCGGTGCGCAGCACGAAGCGCCGACCATACAAGTACTGGTGGTTTTTCGTTACACCGAAAAATATAGCCAACGCTTCCTTATCTAACTGGCTATAGTTTTTTTCCGCGTCGTTAAGCGTCCGGGAAAGACAGCTGACCGGCCGCTCCGAGCCGTCCTCGTAGCGGTGTGCCAGCACAGCGCCCACCCCGTACGCGCTGCTGTCCACGGCCAGTACGAGCGGTCGGTCCTCCTCGTAGTGCGCGAGCACCCGGTCACCCATCAGAGTCTTCTTAGCCCTATTAAATGCTACCTCACAAGACGAGTCCCAATGCCAGTCCACTCCCTTACGTAATAATGAATTCAACGGATGTATTAATGTCCTCAGCTTTGGTATAAATTTCCCATAATAATTAAGGAGACCTAAAAAACTTTTTAGCTGCGACACATTAGTAGGCGTAGGCACTGCGGAAATCGCCTCGAGTTTAGCCGGATCCGGGTGTAGCCCGTGTTTATCAATAATGAAACCTAAATACACCACACGTTTTTCTAAAAATTTACACTTGTCTAGCTTGACCGTCAAGCCTATCTGTCGCAACTGCCTTGAGTACCGCTCGCACATTCCGCAAATGAACGTGTCGGCCCCTAACGGTCACACATATATCGTCCAAAAATGGTGGTATTTTGCCTGGCACGCCCCGCAACGTCTCCTCCATTAATTTTTGGAATTTTGCCGGGACACAGGATAACCCGTATGGAGTGCGTCGATACGCAAATGTTCCTAGGTGAGTCGTGATAGCCATGAACCGTTGTGATTCCTTATCTAGTAGCACTTGCTCATGCTGATGAGCATGAGCATGGTTAAGGTCGATTTTTGTGTATTACTCCCCATTACTTAAATTTACAAACAATTCCTCTATTCTCGGTAACGGAAAATAGTCGTGCTTCAATTTAGGATTGATTGTAATTTTATAATATCCCATATACGAATTTCGCCATTACGTTTAATCACGAGCACTATGGGCGTGCCAAACTCAGAGTGTTCGACGCGATATATAGTGCCGTCTCGCTCGAGCCGTTCTAGCTCACGCTCGACGCGTTCGCGCAGCGCCAGCGGCACGGGCCGCGCGCGCAAATACACACTACTGCGATCTACGAGTTCTAGTCAAAACGATTTAGTACAGGTACCTAACTTATCGCTAAAAACATCAGGATACTCTTTGCACGGCCGGGATACGTAAGTTTTTGGCCTTTTTTATTATTTTCGAAAGGTCGAAACCTTCAAAAGGTACCCGGTGCCGGAGAAGTGACAGTCTCACATTGTGACTATATATTGTCTCAATATGGAAACATTTAGATCCATCATTGTTATTTTTATTCACTGTTTAATTCATGGCCGTCAGTTGGATCTCAGAGCTACATCTGCACAGTCGAATGTCGCACCGGTGCAGCCCGCGCACCACATCATACCTGCCGCATAGCATGGATAGGGCCACTTGCGCTTAATACAAACTATTTCTATACCAAGAATATATGTACATCTTCCTCCCTATAATGGACACTTTTTATTTCTACATTTCTTTTTTTTTGCACTACCCGCTTGCCGTTAATGACTTGGAGCGTAGCGAGTAAATTCGGTACAGCCATGAAACGCGTCAAAGAGTGTTGTACCACGTCCTTTGCTATTTGTGTTTTACTGTAACTGTGGCTGGAATGCGGCGCGCTAATTACATATTATCAAATGATAATAAACTGTACATCTAAGATTGAGTACCGAAACGATTTCAAAACAAACCGACGCACAGCTAAGATGCTACCTCCGGAAACCTCAGGCCGTTTAAAAGTTTAAAAGGTCGATGAAGATAATTGTGTACACGTGATGTCTTGTCGAATACAAGGATATATACTATACAATATTATATGATATATATATATATATATAATATTAATATTACCTAGCTTACAACTTAACGCTAAATGTGACCTCAGAACTGAGGGTAAAACCAACTTTTTTTAGGATTCAAACATAAGTAACGGCCATACTGAGCAAATTATGTTGAATGCCATGAATGATTTTTATATTAATTAGTTCACGATCACATCATTTTAAGCTGTTTGTAGCAACCACAGCCTTCCGTATGAAACGCAAAATTTTACATCTTACAAGTAGATGTTAAGTACCGCCCCGCATATGACGCCCTTCACGGCACATTCATAAAGTGTGTTAATGATCTCACCCTAGATGTTTTTTTTCACCTATGTTTCCTGTGAATGTCTGCTTAAATATTTATATACAACAAAAACCTAGAAATCGTGACAGCGTTTAAAATTCAAAGTTATGTTTAAAATAAATATTGCCGCCGAAAATAGGAAACGAAGAATCATTGAGAGGAGACCGGAAGTGGTCCGGAGACGCCGCGTGCACCCTAAAACTACCGATTCAATTATTCCCATTTCGGATACAGATTAAATACACAACAGAGTCTATTTTAAATTAATGAAAATATGGCGTTCTACAACAAAACACGATTTGAATGGGATATGGTTCGTAACACGAAGTATTAAACTGACTAAATATTAAGTACGGTTACACTTTAGACTAATATTACACAATTACTTGTACACAGGCAAGTACTTTCAATCGGGATGTTTACTCCCGCCAAAACCAAGTTCGAGAATCAAATCGAATTTCGAATTGAGTGGCGGCTAAAAGGGAAGCTAACTTCGATTGAAAATTAAGTATTACAGATTATTTAGTGTAAGAAACAACTAACTGTTGTGTGTGTTACTGGATATTGTCTTATAATCAGTTGATAACATCGTTCAATTGATCAGTTGGTTAACAGACAACCTTTACGCAAAAGAAGTTATAGGTGCATAACTGTGTACCAGGAACAGCTAACAGCAGCAACAAGAATATACATATATATAAAGGTTACACAGAGATATGGACTAACATGAATCAAATTCAACTCATCAACACACAAATAACACATCACCATTAACGGAGAACATACATTTACCTTTCACATGAGAACAAATCCGACGGCATAAGACTCGCCCTCTGTAGTTTCACTATGTACCAATTGATCAACAAGGTAATACTAAAAAAATATATATTTAAAAATAGAATATTAAATAATATTCCTGCTAATCCCTGTGGAGTGGGTAAGCTACGTTTAAAACAAATGACCGTAAAAAGTTGAGCAATAAATTGCTTTTGCAGGGAAGTCGCGGCGAGTAATGAGTCAGGGAGTTTTTGTTTAAGAAACGTTTGAACCTGGCCATTCTTCAATATGCAGCTCCCTCCCCTTGTTGCGTTCTTTATAAATTTTGGCACTTCATGATAGTTACTTTAACTTAATTGCAAAAGGTTAGAGCAACGATAACTTTACAACAAATATCACCCATTATATTTAAAGATTTTTCACAACGTACGAAAAGCCTGGTCATATGCGAATAGGAGCCATGAACATAGATTGACATGGTTAGCATGCATTTTTATCAACCTACATACATTACCTTAGATCTACACACACCGGCAGAATTAGCGGAACATAAAAAAAAGGAAAATCAAATGTATTTTTTTCATAACACTGACTGGTTACATTACTTTTTGTTTATTTATGACTAATTTGAAAATGGAACATTAGCCGACAGTCACTTTTTTCATTCGTTTATTTTAATTTTTCATTCACACCTCTCTATCGGTTGCTTCAAAATTAATTTTTCGTTTGCGTAAATTTTGTAACTTTCGTTTGAAAAACATTGTATTGCAGTTTTCTGAGGATTTTGTGTTTTCTCGAATATTGATCAGTTACGAGCGTAGGTTATGCCTGATTTAACCCTATCGGAAATCATTAGGGCAGATGAGATGAGAAGAAATGGTCAATCCTTCAGATCGATTGCCACAAGACTTCGTCGATCGTTATCAACTATTCATGGTAGCATTCAACGGTACAGATTTACGAATTCTTTGGTGAGGAGGAGAGGACAAGGCAGGAAGAGGTGTACTTCAAGGAGAGACGACCGTTTTCTACAACTTCCAGTTCGTCGGAACACGAAACTGACGGCTGTGCAGGCCCGAAATGTATTGGAGGAGGTTC
>DWPT01007839.1:0-10553 GCA_018251895.1 Agathymus mariae mariae
TGGTTTCAAATCTAGGTATTCCTTTTAAAAAGTCATTTATAGTACTTACTGTGATTTTCAAAAAAGTGCTCTACAAAACTCTAGGTATTGGAACTTTTTCGTTATTACTTTTTGCGTTATAATAGATGCGTTCTGTTTTGATTAATAAAGCTTTATTTTTTTTTCTTATTTAATGTTATTTTATAATTCATTGTTATTTATATTTTTTATTGTTTGGAAGCCTAGCGTTACTAGCGTGGTAAGCTTATCCTTCACATCGTGAGGGGATGTCTGAGCCCAGCAGTGGGAAGTATGCGTTGTGATAATGTATGGTTGTTATTTTAAATTGGTTATCAGACATGCAGTTGACTTACCATACGCATGAAGCTACAAACACATGTTATTAATACAGTTATTCTAATTATTATTTTAAATATCGACGTATGAAGCTTGTTATAAACTAAACAATGAAATAAGACTAGCCAGTGAAACTCTCTCTCACTTTTTAATAAAACTATGTATGTCGAAGTACATTAACGAAAATAATTGATAACTCTAACTTACGCTTAATCCATAGCGGTGCGGTTTCGAAGCAAGGTTAAGCGGAATTTGAAAATATTGATATAGTATACCGAGTTCTATTTCCACAGCATAGTCCACTAATCAGAACAGAGGCATGAATTCTCGGGGTTTTTGTTGATCGTGGAGATAAAGGTCACTACATTAGATAAGATTTCATAACATGACTCCACTTCGCTTCGCTTCTATTTCAGTGAATGTTAACCTTAAATGGGTCACTGTATATTTGTACTGAGTCTGTATCTCGAACATATTTTTCCAAATATTATAACTTAATGATTTACTATATTGGTACCTGATAGTAAATAGCAATGATATTCGGGGTGATGAAGAGTCTGAAGTTAGTTTAATCACACCTGTGATTGTATTATTTCAATTGGTTATGTATTATGTTCTAAGAGTACTTAAACCATCCAAAAAGACCATCCATCCAAACCTGAGAGGACTTAATGACTGCTATCGATACAGCCACAAATAAACGTGTATATAAAAAGATAAGTTCTGTAAGTCAGTTCTAAGCAGGATCTCTGGCAAACAAAGAATTTCTGGTTTGATACCTGACCGGAGTAGCCAAATAAACATTTATGTTTTATATAAAGGAAAGGTTATTTTCAAACTTGATGATTACTTTAAGGATAAGACGGCTTGGACATGAGTTTAATATGTAGCCATAAGTGCGTTCTGTAACAGTGAGTAGGAACAAAATACTCCTCGGGAGTTCCTAACCGCTTCTTCTTGCGACCATTCGTGGAATGCGTGGGACTATTCACGGTAGAGATTTGTTGAAGCGATGGCGTAGTGTAACATTAGAAAAGTGTAGATAAAAACCAACATCGAATAAATATTATTTCATTAATTCATTCATACATATGTTTTAGGGCGTTTACTTCAGAGGGACGTATAAGCGGTATTTAAAAATAGAGAAGAAAATTTCGGAGGCCGAAAGAATGCTTGTGACAAGATAAACATTCAAAGAAAGACAGCCCATTTATGGCACAGTAAAAAGCCCGTGCAATGTTTCTTTGAGGCACGAAATTCAAAAATATGCAAATGTGTGTCTTTCAGGGTAAGTTGTGCTTACGACCTACATTTTACTCGGTATTCTAGTTTCTTTTATCTATTGTTAAGCCGCGTACATACTGAATGAACGAAGGCGAAGTAGGACACTGCGAAGGGGGAATAAAGGTGTTTATATTTCGTTGGCAACAACGACGTTTATGCTCATTGCATTGCAATTGAAATAACGAACGAGGCATCCTGTGACGTTACTTCTAAGGTGTATTAAAAATTAATATTTTTCAGGTATAAGGTCAGTAATTAGGAAGGTATTATTGAAAATAATATGATATTATGAATGAGAAAAAGTGATTTTTACATTGACAGTTCTGTCGAATAAAAGATTTTGTTAGATAAACTCACGATGAGCTCACTGACTGACAGACAACGCACAACCTAAACATGAGACATGTTGTAAATTAAACGTATATAAGGAAACCTACACACTTCACAGTTTCTCATAATATTAACAATTATATGTAAGGTAACTTAATCTAGAGTTATCCGCCTTACGGGTATAATCTGTTATTCTTTTGAAATATAATTTATAACGGAATTTAAGTTCCGGAAAAAAATTGTAGACAAGACTGACTTATAAATAAGTAAAAAAAGGCGTTAAAAGTCGCGTAAAAATTAAAGTGATGTGATGACTCAAATGCACTCACTTAATTTTTTTTTTTTATGTTGATCGTAAAATTTTACTAACGTCTATTTAGTCTGTTATATTTATACACAGATAAATATCCAAGTAGAGCAACTTCCTTTTGTTGTTACTTATCTGTAAATGTGAATTTTATATTATTTTTTTCTTCTCGTAAATTAATCTCCTCATTTACTTTTCTTAGTAATATTTTTAATGCCACAAATTCTAACCAATGTGCTGCTCTCTACTTGCATGTCTAATAATTACAATAAATTAGGAAAAAAAATATAATATCACAACCCGTAATTCCCACAGTTGTGCTCAGAAGTGAGGGCTTACCACAAACTCACCACGCAAGCTTCCAAACAATACAAACACAAATTAATGATGAATATAACATTAAAAGAAAAAAACAACAGCTTCATTAATCAAAACAGAACGCACCTGTATCAGAATTTATAAATGACGTACAGAGCAATTACGAAAAAGTTCCAATATCTGGAGAATAAAAAAAAATTGTTGAAATCGGAACATCAATAGACTGGTTATGTATGAATTGCATTACGTGGGACAAGGATCTGTACTATGTACCTTCTTACTGTTTCAGAAACGATACTTTAAGAAATACATGATTCTCGTGTGGCTTTCTTCCAATCAATAATCATAATGACTGTGAATATATTACGCATTTTTTCAATATTTGAAGTTAAGTAGTTTTGGTAATATAGAAAATTTTCTAGCTTATTTTTAAATTATTAAACATCATAAAGTATTTGTTATTAATCTCGTGTTCTCTTGATGCACCCAATTTTATTTCTATTTTTTATATCACCTTAAGGTTAACCTTCTGATTCAGAATTAGTTTATTTACAGTGTGTACTCTTGTCGTCGCCTAATCAAACTATATTGTTGAGTGAGCTGCTTCGATCCGGTAGATTAAAAAAAATATGACAAACAAACATACACAAGCGATTTAACCCTATTAAGATTTCGTTTTTAAATCTAATTTATGGTGCTCCAAAAAGTCCATTCTCCCTAAATGATTATTCACCACCTTGTCTTGACAGACAACGCGATACTTTACTGACCCAATTTCAAAGGTTGCAACTTGTCCTAATTCCCGAATGGCGTAAAATTTCAGTTTGGCTGGACGGCGTTCATAGTATAATAACAATGTAATGATACGACTGGAGTGATTTACGTATTCAATTATCATTAATATCGTTTGGGCATGCAGTGGCATATTAGATTTTGTGCACTACGTAGTTTTAGTCAAATTAAAATCATATCTCGATTTTATCTTTTGCCTTCCTTTTTTGATTCTTATTATTTACTAGCGTTCTATGAATTAGAAATACGTATTTATTATATATTCGTATTTTTTTTTATTTATTGACGGATTACAATGAGACAAATCAGCTTACTTAATGCTTACTTAATAATGTCTAGCCGTTTCTGAGATTAGCGGTTTTGGATTTTAGTGCATCAATAAAGGCCCGTAAAAATGTTTTTTCTCATATATCATTCAGATACAAAAAGCGATCAGATAGAATTTTATTATTGGTATATATTTACGTTATCTACTTGTGTAAAGTTGTTCTTCTATATTCACAGAATGTAACGTGTCAGTTTGGAAATATCTTGAACCAGATTGAAACAAATTACGGATAAGTAATTAATAAAAACAGCTACGTGCATGACATACAACATACAACGCATAATTTCTGCGCGGGAAACAAGAGTATATGTTATAGAAATACGTAAAAAGTACGTAAAAAAGTGCTATCTACTGTCTGTCTGTATTTCCATCCTGTTTACAAATTAAGTTTAGCTAAATATTCGCCTATCACACCTTTCTCTAGAAGCCTAAATTAATAATTTAGAGAAATATTGATTAACCATTGAAATCATGACGTCTTCTTATATTATAAGCTGAGATTTTAGTAGTATAATACTATATGACCCGCTGGCTACTTACAAAAGAAGCCATGTTAGTACCTTTTCCCGGAAATCAAATACAAAAAATCTTGTTAAATTTCATGAAAAAAATCCTACATTATTATGTCAAAAACAATAAGCAAATTTAAATTTTGCCCAAATATTTGAAATTTTACAATGCGGAAAATTTGGTATTTATAATTTCTTAGGTTCACAAAATGACTAGAGACTGTAGTATAAAAAATAATTTTACATGACTGAGTTAGGTATTAAGAAAATAATGAGATTAAATTGTTTGCAATAAGTATTTATTAAACAACTCCGTCTATTCACTAAAAAAAAATTGAAAATAGAAGAGAAAGATAGTTACATATTAGGTACAAAAACATCGGATATTTGACCCTGAACACAATGAAAATAAACCACGTAATATATTAATTGCAGGAGGAATAATATATTACCATAACTGTTTCAATACATAAGAGTATTGCTTTTACTTCAGTAAGATTATCTGTTCTTTGGTTAAACTGTTTTGTAACTAAATTTAGTGACGAAGATTTTAATTTAACACTGGGGAAGTTAAAGAAGTTTCTAGATATTATTCGTTACTGACAAGTGTTTCTCAGACATTAACGTGCTCACTAGTAAAATGCATATTTATTTGTGTCACATGGAACAAATAAGTTTATTTTTCATGCCTTTCAATTCATCACTACGCACAGGATTTTTTAAATCTTTCTCTACGCCCTTGATTGAATTATATAATCATTCTCTAGACGGGATACAAACTCAGATTTCGCAACAAAAACCAGCTTTGTTTGTTGCTACAGATAGCTGTACGAATACTTGACTGTTTTACTGAATTACATTTTATGAAAATTGCAGTCTATGACGTCCCACAGAATAGTTTGTAAACTGTTGTTGACTCTAGAATTCATAAGTTCGAATAGTTTTATCATTTTAGGCGGTCCTGTTCCATAAAAATAGTAATCACAAGTTATGTTTTTTTGCCGAAATTACATGGTTTGCTATTGCCTTTCAATTAAAATTAATTAACCTAATTAAATCGTATAATTACTAAATATGTTAACTGTAGTAGCAAAGTCTATTTCGTCATTAGTAATTTTATTCCGCGGTTGGTACAGAAGATGAAAGAAAACTGGTGATCGAATGAAATATCACTCCGTGTAACCCGTACTTTGTTACGTAAACAGTTTTAGGAATTAGTTCTAATTATTTCATTAGGTATCACGTATCGAGAAAATATATTCACTAATGATTTTTATATACAAAAACCGATACGATGGGTTCGATCGTTACGTTGATGTTTGACGTTGACAACTACAATGATAAAAATGGATTTATCAAAGTCTTCCTAAATCTTTTCAAATTATTACTCATTATAGCTACAAGTGTTAGAATAGCAAATTGGGTACTATGTTGGTAACTATACTACTTAATATACAAGCTTCCACCATAAACTAACTCGTATCAAGAGTTCAAAACAAGTTTTTAACAAATAAAAATACACTATTATGTTGTAGTTTTTTACACGGTATGTAATATCATTCGACAAGAGTAAGTATGAGCCATATTGTAGCAGACTGTTGAAATAAATGGAATCAAATTCAAATCAAATTTCAGTTTCTTTTTTATTTCAATCTTTCCAAATAAAATGGCCATTAAATTATGTTTTATAAACCATAGTGTGCGAAAGCATGTTTAAAATAATTAACATTCCTAACATATTGAATTACCCAATAATCGTAACGCAAAATGATTTTTTTCACTTAACAGATGATGGCCCACTTACGAGAAGTTCACGAGAACATGGCACGATTAAGGAAGCCTTACGAGCTACCACTCACCAGACTTAGGAGCATGGGCGCGGCGCGGCGCTCTCGAGCGCACTCCTTTAACTAAATGAATCCGTGACGAAATAGCGCTCCTATTATCTCCATTTCCTCAAAATCACCGTACATTTAGCTATAGCCGTGTAAGGCACTACCGCGGCCTGTGTTACCAGGCGGATAAATCGCAAACTCTTATAGGTTACATGAATGAAACCTACACACTCGGAGTCGTAACAAAATCTGTTTCTACCCAGGAGGTGTTTGTTTCGAATGTAGCCTGTGTCTAAATCGGTTTCAAGCATCACATGCTTCTGTTTAACCCTTGGTTTGGCACTACGAAGTTCGCGAGAGGGAGAATAAGTGATAAGGTCTGGCTCTGTCGTGTCTATGTCGTATGTCGGTAGACGGTGGCGGCAGGCGGCGAAAGGTCGGGGAAGCCGGGAGCCCGGGCTCAGCTGACGTCAGCGACGGCTCGGCGCCGCGCGGCCCTACTCACCACCGGCCAATTATTATTTTATATACACGAACGGGAACGACGTTAAACAAAAGGCGACATTGGCGGGGCGGGCGCGGGCGGAGAGCTCTCGCCGCAGGAGCGACGCACAGCGCCATCTAGCGGGCCATGCGGTGAGCGCTGGCGCCTACTCCTTTCGGTCTGCGGACGATCGAATCGAGAAACCCTTACGCCGACCGATCCTCACTGACGTTAAACACTATCACTGACAGGCCTGCGGGGCCAACGAGCGCTGTGAACGGGACCGAACTCAATTTACGTGCACGTATCGTACCGTGGTCAGAGCGTGGCTGCGTGTGGTGGTGGCGGTCGGATGGGCCATGCTGTCAGGCGGCGCGGGAGAGGCGCGGGCCGGGCATGGCGGGTTCCTGCTCGACACTGCGGTGCGGGCGTCCGCGGCGCGCGCTGCACGCCACTGACCCGCGCACCGCCCGCGCCTCCCGCTATGCGCGCGCACGCCCGCGGTGCCACCGCGCCTTTAGACTTCTGTCTCCGACTTGCAGCCGCGTGCACTGCCACCAGCCCGCCCACAGAACACAACAAACGTTATCTATCGATTGTCCAAAACACTCGTTTCTGCACTTGCTTAAAGGTCTAAGCTGTGCACCATGGAAGGAGGAATGGGTAGTATTTAAACTTAAATATTTTTTCTTCGTAACACTTTAGTACAATGTGACGAGGAAACACAAGGCTATAATTTTATTAAAATTCGTAATACTTGTGTCCTGAGCCTAAAAATAACATTTGAGGTACAATCTGCAAACTTGTCGTGCTTTACAAACCATAAAGGTTGGCAAATGTTAATAAACCTTTTATGTCAGATAATATTTCAAGTCTAGTGTACTCATTGGCTAATAATAAATACTAAGTGAAAAAATATAAACAAAGTAATGCGTCTTCATTTAATAGATGTTAGGGCTATCAAAACCTAAATACTGGGCATTCCATTGCACTTCAGAAGAAGCATAGGGATTGGTCTTGATATCCAGTGGATATGTACTTAAAAACCTGGTTAACTACTTATTAGCATAATTCTACACAAAAAAATTAAATACTTTACAGTGCCTATACAATGGCCCAGTATAATTTGCGAATTGTTTTTTCCAATATGATATAATATGGTATATACGTAGGGGCTCCGTCTATCTTTGAGTCCAAGCCAACATTCCTTTCTCGTGGTTCACCTTGCATGATGCATAAGGCCATGATGAACGGTCCCTCCTGTGGGATGTCGCTGAGTTTCGAACCGTCTAGTTTAATCCCTACAGTACTTGTATAGTGGTAGGGTATTTTTCCTGAATAGCTAAGTACTACCCTCCTCTTAAAACCGACCGTAAAATGCTTCATACATGTTTCGGTTGCAGTGAGTCAGTAATAATGATCAGATGACTCACCTGCTTGTTTATCGAAGAGTAACATAAAAAAAAATTATTAACGTAAATCATTACATGCACTCTTGAAGCCACTGTATAGTGCTTTTTTTAATATTTTTTTTCAGGAATCAATCTACAAAATCCAAGAAAAATATTTTTGGATTTTAAAACCAAATCTTTAATAATAAATTTCTATGAAAAAATAACTACGAGTGAAGTTCAAATCGGACTTACCTGATACTTTTTCTTCTTAGGCAACAAACTAGATTGGTCACCAGATGATGGTAAGTGGTTATTGTTGCCCGTGGACGTTCGTAATAACAAAATCACCAACGTTACTGGTTTCACGATCATGTATGGAAACAAGAAAAAAACTTCACAGTTCATTTTAAGTAGGTTGCGTAGCAGATAATATACTTTTTCACCACGTACCAGAAGCAGCATTCAAAAGTGGATAGAACAGTCCAGTGCTGGTAGAATTCTGGCGTGAAATAACATGATGAATATTTTTTAATCTATGTATTTTAAAATTATGCGATGCTCATTTGATATGATTTGTTTTTATTGTTAACCCCAAAATCAAAACTACATTGTTATAGTTTAGTTATCAATGCGTGTACCACATTGCAAGTTTTTCTATCCAGTAACTTTAAAACCCCTTGGCCTGAGTATATTGAAGTAACCACACTTTAACACAAACTTTACATACACTTATTTCTTTCATTAATGTTCACCTTATTCATTCTACCCCTGTAGAGTGCGTATGACACTTAATAATAAAATATAAGAAATAATAAAACCAACTATTTTTATTAATATAATTACAATAGTAGCTCAAGACCTAGTAACTTAATGAATAGCTCCGTTTTTTCTATTGAGCTACGGAACCTTACATACAAAAAAATAATTTTCTTTGCAAGTAACCATTACGAATAGGGAGAAGATAAAATTAACTTGATATTATTATTGTAGTATCATTGCAATAGTTTAATATTTAATAATGACAATAATACAGGTTTGCCTGACGTCTTCCCGCACGAAGGACTTAGGTTCGATCCCTGTTTTAATTCTTTAAAGGTACGTTTATATTAAAAATTTATTCCGCGAGAAAATCACAGTAAGGTCTCAAAGTATTTTTAAGTCTGTCAATAATCGGACATACTGGACTATGGCCTTCACGGTATTTATGCATTCAACCATTCGTATGCATTTTATGATCTTATTACCCCTCTGGTTACAAGAGGGTTATTGATCTTAACCCTCTTTAAACCAGATCTCCGAAACACAATCATAATCATCAAAAGATGTTAACCCTGAAGGAGGGTTGTAGCAAGCCAGAGAAAGGACTCCTATGCATGCGTACTGTAGCAATTAAGCTTGGTGTTACAAAGCCCAGCGACCTCGAACAGGAGAGATCTGGGGCCACAATCCTTATCGTAGAGTGAATACGAACGGTGGATGACAACAAACGAGACACTTAAGTATTAATGGTCACGGAGAAATGTTAAACCATCGTGATGACTCTTTCTCTAATATTAGTCAATTAAGAAGAAAGGTTGAAACCAGCCAAGAAAATAAATATCTTACGGGACGCATGAGTATTATAGGAGTCAACAAACTCCAAATGAAACTCCCTTCACGGTCACTTTCGGTGCTAGGCACCGTGCACTAGAAGTATATTATAGTTGTTTTGAACAACATAATGTACATCACTTGTAGCATAATTGAGAGTAACACAAGAATTTTCAAGACAAGAGCTATAAATTTTGGTTAAATGTGTACAGCGAATTATTGAAAATTAGACCATGACAGAAAATTATATAATTTTTGAGCAACATGTAATATTTTTGGAAACAGCACTTTAGAATTTAAGATTATGCTTATCAAATAACAGATATATATAAAATGTATATTATAGAACATGATGCATTTATGTGTATTCGTGACCCAAAAAAATTCCTAGAGGTCGTCTCATTGTGCAGACTTGCTTTCTAATGGCCCCCTATATAAAAGCCACCTCAAAGCAATTAAGTATGTCTTTTTTGCTTAGTGTCATGGACTTCACGTAGCTGAAGTGGGCTTGGAGATCAGGAAGGCACCGATAATAAATGTAAATGTTATATTAGTATTAGGACCTCTGTAGATATAAATGGATGATATGTATTAAAGAATCTGTGATTCATTATAAAAATATGTGAATTAAATAAAAAATAAATCGGAGGCAGTCATGAGGACTGTCGACAAAAGTAAAAACTGTATTTTGAATTTTCAGACTGATTGAAAATTTTTTTTTCTTTTATTTTGGAATTAAAACTTATCTGATTTTCACATCTTTCGGCACTCCGAGCAACAAGTATATAGGTATATATACATAAATAGCTATAATATATATAGTGTTAGCAGCCCGTGGTAAAAGTGATGTTGGCTAAAAAGTGACGTCACATCCGTTAAGAGGAGGGGATAGCAGACAGTCATCGGAGAACATCTATATAAGACGATGAGCGCGCTCGTCAAAAGTCACCCCCCCTTCCCAGGGGGGGACCGCGTCCGATGACGTTTTTAAGGCCGCAGGGCCAAAAGCAACCCCGGGTGGTGTTTAGTGGGTAGGCCCCTAGGTT
>DWPT01007840.1:0-10553 GCA_018251895.1 Agathymus mariae mariae
TGTCATGTCGTCGGATGTTGTTTGTAGTCTGTTGTGGCGCAATAAATACATAAAACGAAATCGAACGAATCGTTCAGTCGACCGGAACTAAATTATTAAATTTAATTAAATCATTTAAACGTTCCCATTTGCAAACTTCAATCGGCTCGGTCTGCTCCGTCGAACTTTCAACCGACAAAGTCTGTACTGTGGAGCTTAATTAACTTTCAGTATGGCGGACATTAGTACGTTCTACGTAGAGGCAGGCGCCTTTGTCCCGCGACACGCTCGCGCGGCCGCGACATTCACGTGGAACTTGGGAATGGAATCGTTGCCCGCCGCTGAGTAACGACCTTACTGGATGAGTTATGTGTAGCAGTACTGTTGAGTGAAGCAGTACGTTTGGTTTTCTCGACCGCAGCCTCTTTACGCCTACAGATGGGAGCCATCTATTTTCTTTTGCCCCGCTCATCGTATTTATGCTAATAATTGTTTTGTAGTTGAAGGTATCGCTACTCCCTGACGAGTGCGGGGTTGCGAGTTTCTGTAACGTACATTCTTGGGTCAAACAATTGATTGTTGATGGAATTGATTATTGAGATATCTTACGTCTTAATTGCATCGTCCATTGGAGTTAATCAGCTCCGGTCACCGCTATACTGAGGACCGACTCGTTAACCATTAATTCGGCGGTATCCACACCGTATCACCGTCCGTCCGTCACCGTAGATCCGTAGTCACCTTGGCCATATATACCGGAGGAGTATACGAAAGAGATAGCGCCTGTCTCGATCATAATTTTTTACTTTCCTCTTCATATATACTTTAGCTTGAGTTTAAACAAGACCACTTTTATACAATAGCAACGTTATTCCAGTTATTTAGATATTACTTATATGAAAAATAATTAACTGCTTGATAGTTGAATTATTATAAAATTCAAACAATAATTTATATATGTACTAGCGGACTCGACAGAAGTTGTTCTGTACACACAGTGGACCAAATTGTGAATTTAAACCATTCTCTAATCCCCTTGAACACACACAAAAAAAATCATCAAAATCGGTCCAGTCGTTTAAGAGGAATTAAGTGAGATACGCACACAAGAAATATATATATAAAGATTATGTTATAGTCACCTCGGCACTAGTTTGTTTTCGCTACAAGCACAACATAAGAAAAGAAACCGTGGAATACTTCATATACGCTTTCAACTGGTGTCATGGTGCAGTGTGGACGAACTAACGTAACGCGTGTTCCACTACTTCGTTCGACTCTTTGATGTAACTTTTTATTTGTTCTTTAGCTACCTTTAAACACCTAAATGTATTCATATATTTATATGTACCTGAGCGATGGCAGCATTGTCGATATGACTTAACACTCGGCAACTCCTTCTACAACGGAGCGTAGCTAAGCGAGCAGAGCTCCGGCAGACGTCGCTCGTTTGCCAACCGCGCTGGATAATAGTTCCTGTCTGCCTGGAACGGTTACTCGTTCGGTTTGCTATTATCGTTAACGGTCAACTCACGTAGAAACGTCACTCCGCTCGAATTACCAATTTTCCGCTCGCGATACGACCACCGCACCAGCAATACTCTACATTCGATATATATACAACATTGTTATACATTTTAAATGGGTTTTAGCAAGCGCATGCACTATGACTGCGTACGATGTCCTCGCGCAGTCGCAGAAGCGAGCCAGCTAGGTTTTAACAATGAGTTACGAGAACTGGCGGAGTGAACTACAAGACAACTGCAAACCTCCACATCTGCAACACTTCTGGCGAGCGGCAAGCTGCGGAAGACTCACACTCGGAGATAACTTATCTGGTGACGTTGAGCAAGGTACGTTATAAATGAAAGAGAAGACGTTAGGTAAACTGAATACTGCAAATATCACATTGTATTGAGAAGTGGTCTCAGCGTTTAAAGGAACCAAAAATAGGATCACATATAAATACGTACGTAGGTAATTGTGGAACTCTAAATGTCAAAAAATCGCACACATTCTTAAATCACAACTATAGTGATCGTAGTCTGGATTTGTATCTCACTCTACTTTAGTAGGGCAGGTACTCTATCGAGATAAGCTTCTGAGGCACGCTCTAGGGCTAGAATAAAGTGGCCGAGTTGTGGAACTGGGGCAAACTCCGGCAGTCGCGTCGGAGATAAATGAAGACCCGACGAGCGACGAGCTGCACCCAACTTCATCCATTTCAACACGTCATGAGTCCAATGTCACGTCTGTTGACTATGCGTAGTGGCTGGCGTGACATCACTAGTGCTAGTGAACGACCAATTATAACAAATGGACTTGCCGCTTCCTTGTTGACTAGGAACGCATCGGTCGTTCGGCTGACGTTGCAGGTGAGCATTTACATGACACCACAAAGTTTGCCAGCTGTTAAATAAAAAAACATATTAATGAGACGTAAACAATAATTAAGTTAATCGAGAAGTTGCTCGTAACTACCGAAGCAGCGTTACAAACGTATATAAACAACTTCAATGGCCTATTGGAATTCCAACACAAGTGTGTGTATAAAAGCGCAAAAATTACATTTATTTGGACGACGGGTAAAACTATTGAAATAGGTAGCACCAAACATCGGAACACAATTCTAGTTTTCAATTATTCGAGTGTAACAAAAATAAATAAATTTCGCCGTCGCTGCGTGCCCGGCCGTGCCGACCTCCCGCCACGGAACCGAACACAAACAGACGTGGCATCATGAACTGAAACGGGAGGCATGCGTCTAGTCCAACTAGGCAAATCCTTCCATCACTGTCCACGATACCAAAGCTACTACGAGTAACTTTCCGCCACCGGCTCGACCGTCAAATTGTATATTAAAAATCAAACATGTAAGTACAGATTAGTACCTAATTTAAAGTTTTCAAAAAAAACTTGATTTATTATTTTTTTTATATTGTAAAAATTACAAAATATCATCTCTATTCGATGCTAGTTCTATGACGAAGCCATTTTAAACCTGGGTATGAGAATATTGGAGTTTTATTTCGGTCCGTTCACCGGCCTCGGCGCGGCTCCTTCCGATGAAAAGTTCCTGGTCCATTACCTGCAACATTGCCGTGGAGCTGACGTCGCCAGTAAGATTCCTAATTTAAACATGTTGCCTTCGGACACACCTTGACGTGGACAGCGAGAAGCTCTATCGGTGGAATTTCTTTTAACAACGTAGTTTGGTTGTATTTTCACTTTCATCTTACATTTTGTTCTTTCACAAAGCCCCTCCTTCATTACATTTTTCACAATTATTAAGTGTATCGAGTTGGACACAAGGACTTATACTACATCTTGCGACATTTTCTTCTATTAATATCCGGCAAGCGAGCAAACAGGCACCTTGACACTAAGTAAAATTTATATTCCCATATAACTTTTCATTAATATTCCCGTACAGAAAATATCTTCCTTTTGTTATAATTAAATATAAGTTGTCAATTTGCCATGTTCGGTCAGGTCAATTATTGGTTATCGCAAAAAAACACAATATAATTTACCTTTTGTATCATTACCGCTAATTACCTCTGTGATCATATAAAACAAATACTACATACCGAGACTGTGACCAGACGTGGCTTTATCTATGGTGCAGGGAGGGCACAGCGGTGTTCCAGGGGGCGCCGGCCGGGGCACTTTCAATGAACCTGCGCGCGCGTCACCAGTCGCAGTCAGCATATTCAGTCGAGGTAGAGAAACAATATAACAACAATTAATATTCTCTTACATTGGAGTGATGAAAAAACTACAACAGCGAGCTTCGAGGTTTGTTCACAGATGCCCACGTCGAACCGGTCGAAGGGTCTGGCCAATGGAGTTCGATTTGATTTCCATCGCCCAGAGCAGCATCGGTGAGTCGAGGAGCTCTGGGAGCCGGCCGGCCGGGTCTGTCGACCTAGACGGCCCCGTCATGAGCCGTACCCGGTGAAGTAGAACGAGGAAAAAACGTTTAGTATCCTAAATATTTGGAGACATTAATCTTACCACTGAGATCATTTTTGAGCTAATTCATAGAGCATTAGGTAGGTAGCGTAGGTATTCATCTACTAAATTAATTATAACATTTTGGTACGTTAGCAAAATTATGAGAATAAATTAAATATTGTGTTAGGCGGCCATAAGCATTAAATTATACCTTGTAATTACTCAAAATATAAACAAAATACGGCAAAACCATTAGAGTTATGGTTTAAAAATGCTGCTTTAAAATAAAAAGAGATTATAAGCGTCCGCAATATGTGAATTATAAAATCAAATAAAATCTAGAACCTTCATTATAAATGAATCGAATAGTATGCATCAATCGACAATCGATAAGTCAATTGTACAATTAAAAAGTTTAAACAATTCATCAATTAAATTGTTAGACAAAAGTGCTTAATGATTAATGGTGGCAATTATGTTATTAATTACCTGTAACCGCCCTCGTTTCGCTTGAGAAATCCTAACCTTATGTTTGGAAATAGCACCTATTTTATATTCATTTCTCAATTCTATCTATTTCATTGTAAAGTTGTAAGAGGAGTTTGGAATGAAACCATGACGAATGCTCAATTGGTACTACTTTATTAGTGTGTTACACATACAATTTGTAGTGATACGTACTTACACCCTTATACACTACAACACACTACACACTAAATCATTTATGGTCAAACCATGTAAATTGTGGAATATTATTGGAGATAAAAATAAATGAATAAATATTACAGATAAAATGTGACGATGGTAAAACTATGTTTAAACGAAACTTGAAACTATTGAAGCATCTGCGCAAGCGAAGTGTTGGCGCTTTTCTCATTTATTTAATAAAATAAATATAGTTCACTTGACTACCTACATACTTATATATAAAATAGATACCTTCATATAAAAAAAAAGAGTTGATTTGACAACCGAGACGAGGACAGATCGGACGGCCATTGTGAATTGGGACGGTAAAGTTAACACTTAGTGTATATTGATTGTGAATATAAATAAAATATAAGTGATATTGGCGACCCTGTGTGTCGTTAACCTGACTGTTCCAATAGAAGTGACGGCCGTTTTGTAGTCTGTAATAACTCGATACAAGGTTTAGTAAAACCGCGGTATGTCACGGTACGTTGAGATACTTACACGTTTGCCTGGTCAACGCCAAGTAAGCCGACACTGCCAACTGCTGACTCTGACGGTCGCACGTGAACCAGGCCGCGCCGACAATTAAAGGACAAATGTATCGAAGTACATTTGTTATAACCAGAATTTAAATATATTTGAACATCTGACAAGTATTTATGGTCATTTAGAGCTAGAAACGCTGTTCTAAAAATCAATGTCTTAAAGCAATTTAAAATGTTAAAGGTCAGTTTAAATATTTGTAAAGTTATATTCTATAATATAATGGTACAAAGTATTAATCCAGAAATTGTTTACCGCAGGTACTTTTATTGATATAATGGAGGAAGTTGTTGCTAATCTCAATCATACTTTATTTTTAATAAGAGCCGAATAATTGATTCAGATTTTTTTTTTCATTAAACACATCCTCTAAGCATAAGTTAAACTCACTCGATGATGTAATCCTAAGGCTCACTTATGTGATGGAACGACGCACCGCCGAAATATCGGCGAACCGTATGAAATCAGAATCACAACTAGACTATATTTTATCAGAGATAAAATACACACAGCAACAAATTGTCCCGATATCAATAATGCAGCGACATCTTCGCAGAAATGATACTTAGCTTTGAAACACCTGTCGTATCAGGGATTACGAGCCCTATTGCGACTGGATAAAGCTGAGTTTAAGAAAGCACACTGGATTTTACAATTGGAAGACGGGTGGTCCCAAGGGCCATTTCGGACTATTTTCGAAGGTAACTCCGTCATAGAATACAGAGGTAGAAGTAGCATCCGGCACACACCTCGCAATTGCAATAACGGGACATATTAGAAATTGAATAATCTTTCGGTTCATAAATAGGTCGCACAATCTGCTCCTCAACGGAGACGCTGACGGGACCACGGAGTTAACCGCAATTGTCGCTTTAAATCTTTTTCGCGTTGAAATTCAAAGTAGAGCCATTGTAGAAAATTCTCTTAGCTACCGCGCGATAGATAAGCCAATGTTAGCGTTCAAAGGAGAATTTCTGTACCGAAGAGGCATTATTTTAGGAGATAATGTCTCCTACTTACATTAACGTAACGATAAGTACGTACTTTAGCGTATCCCATAGAAGTATCCTTTCTTGTAGAAGATACAAGTATCGAGATATTCTGCCCTATAAGTAAGTGACAAGTGACAACTAGATAATAGGGAAAGTAAACTCATTTGTAAACTAATGTAATAAAAATATACACATAGTGTTATGGCCCGCTATAACAAGGGCTTCGAAAGTACCTTTTAATATTGTTGAAACTATATTAGACACAAGATTATTGTCCACTTTCAGGTTCCTACTAGAAGAGGGTTTATTACTTCACCTCACCTCATCGTTTACCTATTTGTGATCGACATGTATAGATGCCACTCATAAATAATAAAGACGACAAATCAACCACCCCGCCCTCACAGAGCACCGCCCCGGTGACAAAGGTGTCGAATATGACCTTACCTTTTTCTCTAATGATTAGAACCGTATTTTGTCGCCTTCACTAAATCATCGCACAGAACCCTTCCCATAATAATTGATAGTGTCCATTACTAACCCGGCGGGAATCCATTCGGAATATTTTAACACCATTCATTCCGTTTCAATTTTGGGGACAATTCGCCATCGGTCCCGGGGCTCCTGATTTATTCATTTTTGCTCGTTTGCGATTAATCTTCCGTAGCTATTCTATTATTTTTACCGTTTAAGCCACTTGAATTTACGTCGTAGCAATTGAAAGTAGAGATAATTTAACATAAATCACATTAATCCTACTGTACCGAATCTGAATGTACCACCAGCCCGCATACATGTTGCACTGTGCTCCAGCATTGGCCAGTTCGACTCGCCTCAATTGTACGTGAACAGTATCTATTGAGACTTTACAATGTGCAAAATGTTTTCTTCCGAGTCCCAATTCAGGTGGTGTCATCTAAAACGAACTTCAATACAGCAAATACAATATGAGTAACCAACACTCACTACCGATACAAAGCAAACCCGAACGACTAACGAGTCACACTTGGAGTTTAGTAAATAAGCGGGGCCCTCAGCACTATCGTAACGGCAAGTGGCTCTTGCAGAGACCTTTCACCAAACAATAATATGTAATTACAGATAACACGACTCTGAACCAACACAGGCCGCTCCGGCCAGAGACAGCGCGCGACCCATAAGTCAGCCATCGGCTTTCAGTGATATTATAAATGACAACACCGAGATTGTATCTGTGGCAACAAAGGCGAGCTGCGGACGGGCCGGGGCCCAATTTGCATCACTAATTAATGAAACTAGCGCATTAAATCCAACCTTTCATTAAACATCGCGATACCCCGTATCCCTACATGTGAAATATTTAAAGAGATAAGAATTAAGTTTCGCCTATACCTTATATTTATATAATAAAGAGAGAAAAAAATATACCAGCAACAGAAGTTTGGAATGTACGAGCCAACATCCCATGGTCGTAGTGGACCCTGCTTAACAACGGACGAGCTTATGGTGAACGGTCCCTCCTATCCTCCTATTGGAGGACGTAGGGCTCTGTACCACCGTGGCGAATGCGATAATCTCAAAAATTAAAATATAATAACAATTAAGGATTTGATTCATGTCGTGTCATGTTTGAGCGTTCCCTGACTTTTTTCCGTCAGTAACTGATTTGTAGGTTTTTGAATGGTGGAGGAATCGAGTTGACGAGCCACGTGGTGGTAAGCTGACACCAAAGAGATCACTAATGCGTTGTCGACCAAGAAAGAAGATGAAAGAAAGTACTGGCTCTCAAGCCGCCAGTCGGAACAAGAGTCGTTTGGCGACTGACTCGAGCAGGATGGTAGCTTGCCACGCAGGCTTCTCGGAAAGATAATAATAATAATAATACCAGTAATTATATTGGTGACTCAATAATAATATTGACTCATAAAAGTAAAATTTACAATGCTTGATTTGTAACGCCATATGCTGAGTATAAAATATTAGTATCGATGTCTTAGAACTGCACAGGGTGAGGAACTGTAAGTAAAGGACGCACAATAGCAAGCTCTATACGTCTGACAAAATTAATGTACTTATTAATATATTTATCGCGTCTCTTGCAATTTCTATTGTGTAAGAAAAAGGAATGATGATCATGTCCAAACCTATAGCATCACAACGTTCTGCATTACATTTTAAACTCTTACTTATTTTAAATATTGGATGCAAACTAGTCATTCCAATGTGGAACGCTGCATTGCTTTACTTAAGAAATAAAAAAAAATGTCAACGGTGAAATACTAATGTCTGAGGAAGATCTATTTAAAGGGACAAGTCCAAATAGCATTCAAGAATTATATTCGACAAACGATAACGACAACACAAGTAGCACACGTTACACGTCGATAGTGGGGTTACTGACGAAGTTGAGATCGTCGAACTCCTTGTCGAAGAAGCAGTGTGAGGGAGGTGCCTTGTGCGGGCCGAGCTTGTGGTGCTGGCGCAGCAGCAGGTACAGCAGCAAGTTGTACTCTGACGTGGCGTTCTGCACCATCCGCAGCGTGCTCTCCAGTTGCTCCTGCCGGGCGTCCCAGGCGCGCAGGCGCTCCACACTCTCGCTCAGATAGTGGTTCAACTGTGCACAAAATACAATGGATGATTGTGAGATATTTATATTGTAAATAAGTGGGTAAATCAAAATGCCTGTCTGTCGCTCGTTGTCCAACACTCGCACAATATATTTTTCTGCCAACTCGATTATGTTGTGTGCTCCTTATTACCTACCACCATCACTCCAAGTTACAACAGATGATGATACAGTGATATGGATCGCTGACAGTCCAGAGCATGTAAGAAATGCGTTACGAGAGTAGCATGTCACGTATGAACTGGACCAGTGAGTAGTAACGCGTAGTAATTACGCGAACTTGTAACGCCTACTATTAGCTTAAAGTGAAACGTGGGCAACGTTACCTTAACAATCCTCCGCTCCATTAATTTTCTCTGAATCCAGTCGCAGAGATAAGTGACTATAGCCATAATTAAAAGGGAGACGGTAGCAAACAGGTCAAAAGGTGGTAGGTGTTCCAGAGATATCCAACGAAAGTAGTCTGTGGAAGACGGGTTTGATCGTTGGAGTAGCGCGTCCGCCGAGAGGTCCTTCTTCGACGTCGTAAAATCCGGTACGTAATACTGTACCGGTAAAGCAAGGAAAATCACCAAAGCCGTCGCCCACAGGCCGCCTGAGCAGCTGCACCCGGGTAACGGCATTTAAAGCCAATACCACCAAATATCTCACATTGCTCTCGGTCGAAAAGTTTATATACACACTTATTAGTTAAATACTCTATATAAAAGGCAATATTCAACGTATCGTTAATGATGATATATTTATGCAGGTTATTTAAGATATGTACATAAAAAATTAAAACCACTGTAAAAAATGTAAATTTCAAACAATTGTCTACATGACAATCATAGGTGACATACAAACGGAATGCGACCGCTGCTGTGACAATATTTTATATTTCTTTTTCTGGTGGAATCGAAAAGGACGTCTACGTAAATACTATAGAAAACTCTACTATTTACAAATGTCAGATAATATTTGATGTATTTCTTTAACGAACTACACTAATCGGTTACGTATCAAGGATACATCGTAATGTCTTGTCGTGTCGTTGCAGGCTCGACTCGAATTGAAGTGTGTTGTTGAAAATTGCAGTCTATTCAAACGAATGCAAAACACAGCTTACATTTCAAACGTTTCAAAAATGCCGATTGAAATTTCCCTAAAATAACGGTTATATTGAGTAATAAATTATTCAGGTTTTTGGTACATGTCGCTTAGTTGTCTTATATTTTTACATCTTTCGTAACTGTATGAAAAATTAAATAATGGTTTCTAAGTTCACAGTATAACGTAACCTTACGTACATCTTCCAGTAGGTATTTAAAAATGTGTAATGCGAACATATCTAATGCGAGCCACGTGAATTTGTGACAAAAATATTTTGGCATGTATTCTGTTGTTTAGATGGTAGTCCTCGACTAGTGACTAGTTCCGATGGGTAGTAAGTACCAGGGTTGCTAGGATCTAAAATTTAATTAAGATAAAATTTTGAGATACCTATAATTTTTAATTTCAAAATTAAGTTCATGTATATATACACATTCTATCAACCAGTATCTTAGCTTTCTAACATATAAAGCCTCATAATAAAATCAAAAATTATGTGGAATAATACCATTTATATGTATATCGAGTGCCTTTATAATTATTTATCAGGAAATCTACCTTTATAAATAACAATCACATTTGCCTTTTTATTAAAAATATATATAAGAGAGCGCACAAAGTTACTACTTTCATAAATATATAAACATAAAAGTGACAGCAATTTCAAGTTTCATCTTTTATCACCGTGATTC